>PVHP010021898.1:0-28814 GCA_004024765.1 Zapus hudsonius
ATGTTCAATATAATTTGCTGAGAAATCATCCAAATACAATTTTTTATTTATATCTATACCGCTTCTAACTACTAAATGTTGTATTTATGGAAGTTTAAGTCACAACCACGCAAAAGTTGGAAGACACCTGGGCTGTTTTCGGATTGGCTACTACATTAAAGCTGGCATGAACATTTATAAATGGTTTATTTATTTATTTATTTATTTATTTTAAATTTAATATTTATTGTCCATAATGAGTTACAGGATCCCTTGCCACAAGGACTAATACAGACAGCCCACGAAGGAGGATATACAACTGATCAGGGATGGGGAGGGGGGGAATTGGGGAAGTCGGGATAACAACGCATGGTTTGCCCACTAAATCATCCATTTTGAAATTTTCATTTTTGAAGATATATTACAAAACTATATTACTTAGGTCAGAAAATAACAGAATTAAGAAATGATTAAAAGTAAGAGCAGTAATGGCAGAATTTTCTCAAAAAATATTTTGAATTAGTGATTTTCAGGCTCCTAATTTTACTTCTTACAACAATATTATGTTGCATATATACCTGTGCATGTGTAGCACTAATTGTAATTCTATTGCATTATGCAAATATATCATATTAATACAATATTTCCTTATAAAATAGGAGTTGTGTTTGAGTTATGTCTATGCTGTATGTGACCATCAATAGATGTCTTATGACTCTAAAAGGAAGAATATTAGGCAGGTGTGGTGGCAAACACCTCTAATTCCAGCACTTAGGATGCTAAGGCAGGAGGATCATTGTGAATTCAAGGTCAACCTGGGCTAGAAGTATCTGCCTCCCACCTCAGGTTAATGAGCGACAGGTCCTTGTTTTCCTGCATTCCGACATAGGAAGGACTTCTGAGCTGCTCATCATCACTGGCTATATAAAGCACTCAGCTTTGTGCCTGGCACTGGAATCTGCATTTGACAAGTAACTATGTTTCATTTCATTTTTGCTAATACTTATAAACATCATTTATACTTTGCCTACCAACATTCTCAAGTGAGGTGTGTGTGTGAACACATGGATGTGTGTGTGGCTATTTTTATTCCTCACCTCCACTGTCCCTGGGTTACAAGAAATAGAGAAGAATAAGTCACTTTCTCAAGGCTCTGAGACTAAGTTCTAGAGCTGAGGTTTGATGCACAGTCACACGCTTATCACAGCTTCAGTGATGTGACTATGGAAATAGGAAAGAAAACATAGGTGTGACAACAATATAAAACTGAAATCATTTAGAAAAAGGTACGCTTTTAAATGAACTTTTTCACTACCTGCACTGAAAAGGCCAAACTCTTGAAATAACCAGCAGCCTGCTTCTGCAGTTAGCCACCCAGCCAGTAGGTGGCACTAAATAAATGTTAAAAAAGGAAGAAAACTCTAAACTGGTATATGTATATTACTCCTTTTGACTTTGAAATAAGATAATAAAAATGTCACGCAGTCATAAAATTTTAATAGAAAATACAAGGAAGCTAGTAAATAAAAGTTCATTGGCATATTTTCTATTTGTACTGCTTGGTATATATCTCAAGTTACGTTGGAAAGATTATGTGCTATTAAAGTAGCAATTAATGTATTATTTTCCAGAAGAGAAAAATGTAGTTCCTTAATGATCATCCACAACTCCACCAATCAAACTGAGCCAGCCAACTCCCTCTGTAGAGCAACTGCTCAGTGCACACTCCTTTAAGTGACCTGAAAGGAAGTGAATGTTCAGCCTAAAAACTGCACTTCCTTTACTAGTGTGATGCCTCTGTTCCAACAAATCCCTTTTCCTGATGACTGGGATTCACACATGGGTGAGAAACAAAGCTACTTCTGAACTATTCAGCTGATCTGGACAAGCCTATAGGCACAGGAACAGCATCTTAGGAGAGGACACCCATTTACACCCAGCAGTGAAGAACATGAAAGCACCTGAGAGGCTGGACACGAACCCATGGAGGCTTCAAGACGCCGCAGCTGCAGGCTCAGACTAGATGCAGAAACACCTCAGCTGTGTGGCCCTTAGGAGTGTAAGAGCAAGCTCACAGACAGGGCCCAGCTCCTCAGCACCCTCATGGCTGCCTGGAGCCCTGGGAGCCACAGCTGGGAGCCTATCAGTCCACCCCCTTCCTAAGGTATTCTCTCCCACACTGCATGGAGCCTCCAACTGATGCTTGGACGGGTGTCACTGGTGTCAACTACAAGAAGTCTCGCTCCTTGTCCTCACATGACTGACCACCGAGTCTGCCCCTCCTATGCCCCCTTTATGTCTTTACCATTCTTTTTCTATATTTTCTTTCCTAACTGCAAATCAACACAACAGTGATGGTTAAGTTTATTTGTCAACTTGACCTGTGTAATAATCCCCAGTAATCTTGGGCGGGTCTCTGGGCTTGCCTGAAGAAAGGATTGACAAAATCCTTTTGGGATTTTGGAGAAGGGAGGAGTTCCCTTCTCCAGAGTGAGCCCTTCCCCCTAGTAGGTGGGCCTTCCAGAAGGGGACTAAATATAAGGAAGCTTGAGGGGAAGGGGAGCTATTCTTTCTTCTTCCCCTGGCTGCTGGTGCTTGTTCATGACTTGCACTTGCATCCTGCTCTCCTACCCTTCCTGGACATTGGGACCCAGTTTCCTCGGCCTCACATTGTGGACTTGAAGAGCAGCTGCTTCACAGGGAGCCACCAGGCCTTCTGGGCTGGATTGGGACTGCTGAGGCCTCCAGCCACGTGGACTGAACAGCTACTGGTTTCTTCACCTGCGGGCCTGCAGACTTCTATTGTTGGACTGTCATAAGCTACCCCAATAAATCCCTTTTACTACAATCTATTCTATCAACTCTGTTTCCTCTAGAGAACCCTGACTAATATAATTAGGATTGTTTCTCTCACATGACAGACAGCAGGTCACTGGGGAACACTGTGTGACTTAGATGTCACCAGCCCCTGGCACAAGGCACACCTGCCTGTGTGTGGTCTCCCACCAATGGCTCACAATCAGCCCACTGCTCCTCTGCACCTTCAGAGGTGCCTCTCAGGGTTCTAAGTTCCCACACTAAGCATGTTCTCTCTATTCATTTCCCCAATCACATTTTGAACTCTGCAGAAAACAGTTGCTCTTCTCTTAAGTCCATGAAATTTCAGATGTCCTATGTTATAAATGTTTACAGTTAATTTATAAATGTATTCAATGCTTACATGTGATTCCTACATATGTACTCAGAAGCATTGAAAAACCTATGCCTCAGTAATTTTCATAAACTCCTTGGACACCAAATAATATTCACATGGATGACAATATCAAGAGGAACAAACTCCCACAGTTAATATGGAATTTCAGCCATGGTAAAACTTGGGCACTTCTTTTTTATGGAATTAGAAGTCCTTTCTTAAAACATCTATTATGCACATTGAGGAATGATTGAACAAATAAATTAGAAGGCATTTTACTTGAAATCTGCATCGAAAATATAATTTTGACTCCTAGAGGGTAGCAGGTTTGGAAGCTGGGCCTAACTTTCCCTGAGGAATGTAACTTGGAATGTATTCACTTTAACAAAATTGTAAAATCCATTTATATAAATTAATCCAGAATGCATTTGAGAAATTACATAGCCTGTCTGTCCCTAATGATCATTTTAACAAATTATCTGCTTTGCCCATGACTAAGAGGGAAACAATGGCTCCTTGATGTTTTGATTAGGCCAGCAGATTCTGGACCTTCCATTAGTGACCCTGCACTGACCCTGCACCCACCTGTGCCAGGCACCAGCTTATCAGGACCTTGCATAAAGAGGATGGGTTTGCTCTTCTTCCCAGGTTGACTCCAAATGTGAAATTATTTTGAGCTGTGGAGTGGATGTGTTGCACAATGTTTTATGAGCCTAATAAATGGCCACACATTTATTAGCACATATGAGCAGAATTGATTTAACATACAATATTATTCAGGAAAAAAATCTCCAGATCCAGGTAAAAGGTTAGCAGAGTCTATTAGAATAAAGATTTTTATGACTTATATATAGAATTAAAGATATAATAATACTATTGATTAAACAGAGGTTCCTCCAACTTCTAAGTGAGGACTGTATTGCTGTTAAGTTTCCAGAACATGCCAGATGAAAGGGCTCAGGTTACATGGAAATGTACACCAGCAGCACCTTACTCGTGTCATGCAATGCTTCCTTTGAACTTTTACATGGCGTTATTTCTCTGGAGTGATCTACAATGTCAGCAGCTGCTGTATTCCAGTAGCCTCAGCTGCTTTTACATGTGAGGGGCTGGGCATGTTCAGGCGTCTCTCTGGATGTCACTGGAGTCACTGGAATGGTTCAGAGGGAGACACAGGGACAGTGCCTTTGCATTTGCACGGCCTCACCTGGGAGTGCAGACTGGGCAGCAAGGCCCACTATGCATATATTCCACTTCTTGTGAAGGAAGACTGTTTATGTGCACTGCTGCCTGGAATGTCATATGGGCCATGCTTATTGGTTTTAGCATCAAGAACTGGACGTGACTTCTGGGCATGAGTGAGCATGGTTTTAATATGAACATCTAGGAGATTCTGACCTGAGACACAGGTCTCATGTGGCTCAGGCTGGCCTTGAACTCCCTCTCCCTATGGACTGATAACGTCCTTGAACTTCTAATTCTCCTCCTGAGTGCTGGGATTATAGGTATTTGTAACCATGCCCAGTTTATGAAATATTAAACTTTTTGATCTAGTGTGTCTTTCTTACCCTTGGGCCAAAATGTAAAGAAGAATAAAAATGAGAACCCTCTCCTCCACTATAGAATAAGAAAAGGCAGGTGAGAAAGGACCCGGAATAAATCAAAGCTGGTCTGTCACATGTATGCACAAACATATCAGAGTTTACAGAGCCTCAATTACATGAAAATGGTCTATCCATACTAACTTCATTTGATTATATTAACTTAGGAAAACTGGAATAATTAATTGCCTCCTAGGTATGCCAGAATCCTTTAATCTTTCCTGCTCAAATTCCTTGGTTTGGCCCATCAATACCAAGCTGACAGCATGTGTCAGTTCAGGCGGCCACCTTGAGTTGAAGGGACAGGCACTTGTGGACACTGGATGGATAAAGGGATGAAGGAATGAGAAAGCAAGACCATGTTCAGGTGGCCATGGCAAGACAGGAGGACAGGGAAGTGACAGTTAAAGTCCAGGGAGGAAAATGACATCAGCAGGAAGAGTTTTTGGCCATGCTTGACATTCAGAGAATAAAGCCATGCCCTGCCTTCCAGTTGCCAGTTTAATCCTGAAGGAGAGCTGCCAACTCAGAGCACAGCTGTATAAGCAGGGTACACTGCAGCTCCCTGGACTAGAGCCTTCTCTCCTCACCCCCCTAGGCTGCCCCCAAATAATCTTGGGGAGCAGAGTTTTTCTGCTCTCCGAGACCAGCTGCATGGCTGTGGCTGGAAGATGGTCCAGAATTGGGGAAGGTAGGGGACCACTCACAACAGCCTCTGAGACCATCTGACAATGTTAGTCTCTCTCAGCGACAGTGAGGACTGCGGGCCTGTGGGATGAATGATAGACCGACTGATGAGCAGGGCTGTGGGATGCTGTGATTGCTGGAAAGAGGTAAGCTTTTTTTGGATGCTGACTATGGAACTGACCATAAAGTATGCTGAACACCATGGGAAGAGAATGATTTAAACCTGGACCCATCTATGAAGTCTGCTTCAGCAAGCCTGAAAGTCTGCAGGGTGTGTAGGACAAGGTCTTGGATGGACTACAACATGGAGCAAGGCAACAATGGCACCCTCAAGTATCACATGACATGCTCCTGAATTCCCAAAGAACCATTTTCCATGACCATGCTGACAGGCAGAAGGATAGCAGACTGTGATAAGCTTTTGTGATGGCTGATCTTACTATAAACATGACTGGATTTAGGATCCCCATGTGCATATAAAGACGGTTCCAGAAAGGGTTAACTAAGAAGAGATGGCCACCCTGAATGTGGGCAGAATGAAAAGGGGAAAGCATACATCTCTCCCTGCTTCCTGACTGTGGATACCATGTGACCAGTGCCTCAGCGCCTGCTGCATGCCCTCCCTGCCCTGATGGCCTGTGCCCTCATAGCAAACCCTTCCTCCCTTCCTCCCTTCAGTTTCATTTGTAAGGGGTTGTGTCCCAGCACAGGTACAGTTATTGCTTCCTACGGGTGTGTTCCTTGAGCATGTACTACTGTAGCCTGCCAGGCTTGAGCTGCTTCCTCCAAACCACTGTGGTCTGAGGCCCTGCGAACAGAACACAAGGACCAGCCTGTGCATAAGCACCTGCTGGGTCTCCTGGGCACAACTTATTTTCACTATGAAGACTGTCTTAATTCATGCTGGCTACCAACAGAATTTTGTGCTTTGCCCTTGAACCTGAGTAGCAGTTTGCACGGGTGAAGTGTCAGGAAAAATGTGGCAAAATGATACTGAACATCAGCATGCATGTGCTTCTGAATGAATTTACAGTCAGCTTGGGGTGAAGGCTTATCACCAACCTACGGGGTCAGCTCTTTTAGAGTTGCTGAAGCCTCCTCATCAGTTCTCAAGACTCCCCCATGGTGCTTTCAGGCCAGTGCCCCCAGATGTACCAGAGTGGGACTTTCTGTGTAAGAAGAGACCTTGAACCATACATATTAAACTTTGCAGGTCCAACTTCTCAGAGCAGATCCAAAAGGGAAATATGTTCAAAGTATAAACATAAAGGGAAATACATATTCACTTGAAGAATTTTAAGTGAAATCTGGTCTCAACCTCTTCTTTTGTCTAAAAAATTTGAAAACTGTTAGTCCATGATGATGCACTCGTCTTTGCAAGTAACATTTTCTTGATCAACACACTCACTCACACAACTGCCAACCCAGAAGCAACTTACATGCTTGAACCTGGAGTCAAACATGGCCCTGCTGGAACTGGCCCTGCAGGTCAGGTGTCTCACGATCTGCTTACTGGCCTCAGACTTCCCAGACCCTCTCTCTCCACTGTGAGGAAAGGGGAGAAACACAAGTTCAGTGGGTGGGGAAGGCAGGATAACTACGTATCCCGAGGGAGAGAATTCTCAGACACAGAAGTGAGGGGACAACTCTTAGTGACTGGAGGTTTAACTCCTCTTTAACGTGATGTGCTCATGGCAATATTCAATGTGCAGTGATATTACAGATGAATATGAATCACCTCTTGTCTCACCAGCGCTTGGCAGTGAAGAGCCACATGACCAGGAAGCATGGTACAAAGGTGTTTGGATGGCGAGGGAAAAGGGAAGACTTGCCTCAGGGTTGTGAGTGCAAGCCAGTGAGAGGATCCCTAAGTGACAGTGGTCCAGGGTGAGGAGGACATCTCTGTATGCCACCAGACCCTGCATCTGTCTGGGGAATGACCCCCCCCCCCCCGTCCTTCAGTGAGCTTCTGTCTTGGGAAACAGCCTGGATTGAGCAGCAGCACACTGAGGCAGCGAGATTCTTAGGTAGCAGCAGTGTGTCTGGAACTTGGCAGACCCAAAGATGGATTTCAGGTGGCTTTTGTTCCTAAGGTTGTATGATTTATTCTTTCCTTTAATCTCTATCAGCGAATGACAGCCACATTATAATTTATAATGGCAACATTGTCTTGTCACCTAAGCACACTTCATTCACTTACCTGAGTATCACAATCACTGGGTTATAAGCTTGGCACCAAATGACAAAAGATTAACACAAAAATCTCTTACAAAAATTATAAGTGGTTGTATATACAATAATTTACAAATACAGAAGAACAAATCATAAAAAGAGCCCTTATTTTACTGATATCCAGTTTTTAAAAAGATACTTTCACTTTTACTCAAGTCCTAGTTTTCAACATATTTTCTAATTCAATTGATTTTGGAAATACTTTCCAAAAAAGTTGGAATTTAAGTATCAACTTGTTGATGAATGCTTCTCTCTCCTTATCGGAGCTGCCCTTATTTATTTTAACTACTAAGCCAAAAAGTAAACCTTAAAATGTGATATTAAAATAAAGTCAACCTTTTCTGCTCTGGTACTAAGTTATGGAACACGTCATTCTTTCAGGAAGATTCCACGTTTGATGGCCACACTGATGTCCATCAGTGTCAACTCCTGGGGCAGAAGAAATGCAGTGAGTGGGCGTACATGGCTTCAGCTGACCTCAGTGCTAGAGCAGAAGGGGAGAAAGAATCACCCTGGTCACTATATCCAGAAGAGTCCAAGTCTGTTCACAGCATGCAGCTTTGGAGGAGTGCGAAGAAGACCACAACCCAAGTTAAGTTCTGGGATCTCAGATTTGGTGATTGCTTGGTTCTGTCTACAGGGACTCCTGGATGAATTTTGAAACCTCAATGAAGAAATGGGATGTATTTCTTGAAGAGAAGTGGTTTAGGGGTGGAGAGATGGTCCACAGGGCAAAAGTGCACGCTGTACAAGCATGAGGACTTGAGCTGGATCCTCGGCACTCATGGAGAAAGCCAGGTGTGGCAGGCATGCCTGTAACACAGTGCTGAGGGGAGCCAGAGGCAGGAACTTGAGATCTCTTGCTGTAGTCCTCAGAGGAAAATCCTCCACTGGCTTCTCCTCTTCCCCTTCAGCATCCTCATCGAGCACTGCTTTTCACAGCTCACTGGAGGGTTTTCTTTAGAACAGAGTGATTCAAGAAGAATTTTGGCAAATCCATGTCTTTGTGACTTCCATTTAAGCCAAGACTGGAGTAGAGCTGTTGCTCTCTGTGTGGGCACCAGTAGGTGGCTGGGGTGTGTCTGGTCACAATTTAGCTCACATTCAGCTCTGCTACTCTGGAGACCTTTGACTAACTGGTGAGCACCTCTAATGGTCAGCTACCCATGAAATGCTGGTCTCTATGACCATCCTAGGAAAAGAATAGCTGATATGTAGAAGCCACCCAATAAGAGGCTGGCTTTAAACAAATATCAGTCATCGTTGTCAACACGAATTTACATTCCCTACTATCTCACCAGGTTATGTTTCCCCAGCATTTTATTTTACCAAAAGACCAGAAAGTGCAGAGGATAAAGGAAATAAAAGTGGTGCTGCTACATTAAAAGATGGGTAGAGGACTTCAGTCACAGACTCGAAAGAACTCTGCTAAATAACACTGAAGTTTACAACTTTTCAATTAAAATCTCCATGATGGGCTGGGAAGATGGCTCAGCGGTTAAAGGTGCTTACTTACAAAGCCTGCTGGCTTAGGTTCAATTCCCTAAGTACCCACGTAAAGCCAGATCCACAAAGTTACACGTGAGTTTGGAGTTTGTTTGCAGAGGCAAGAAGTCCTAATGTGCCCATACACATTCACACATTCTCTCTCTAATGTAAATAAATACAATGTATATATATTAAAAATATCAATGACCTTGCTTTGTTTTTGTTTTTGAGATGGGTTTTCACATGTAGACCAAGCTCATGGCAACACTCTGGCCTCAGTCTCTCCAGTAGGAGGATTGCAGGTATATACCACTGAGCTAAGCAGATAAGCCGATACTGAGGTTTGAATAAATGTTTTGGTCTCTCTTCAGGTTTGATCCCTGCACTGTTTTCATTCATGTGGACTTTCATTCATGCTACTTTTCCACATGATTATGTTCCTGGGAAAAGCCTGGCATATTTACAGACATCTTGCACTGGCAGAAACGTGGCCTCACTAACATGAAATGTAACTTTCTGAAGCAGATATTTTTTTAAGCAACAATTGAATTTATTAAGAAAAAGTTCTAGTAATAAGTGTGTATTTTGAGAGGGAAAGAAAATGTAAAAAATGTCAAAGTCCCATGCACTAGCGTGGGTACAGGCTGCTCAAGGATGACAACCAGATCTTATTTCAATCCTCAAAGAGTTCTTGAATTCTTTATCAGTATGTAATCGCACTGCACCCTATTTCATATGGTATTCTCCCAAACACTGATTTTGAAGAATTTTTGCTTCAATGTAAATTATCCTCCTGAGTTTTGACAACTGCCATTAATTTCAAATAAAAGCTCCTTTTGGAGAGACAGGGAGAGGGCTTGCTACATAAAGCACTTGCCATGTAAGTGTGAGGACCAGAGTGTGGGTCCCCAGAACCCATGTACAGGCTGGGGGTCAAGTCAGCCATCTACATTCCCAGCACTTGAGAGGTGAAGAAAGAAGGATCCAAAAACATGCTGGCTGGCTAGACTAGCTGATTCCAGAAGCCCTGAGTTCAAGTGAGAGGCCAGCTTCACAAAACAAGAGAGCACTCAAAGGACACACCTGACATCCGGATACACTCGAGGCACCATAATGGACAATTATGTGGCGAACCAGAAGGAGAATCATACATAGAATTACATAGAATCAGCTCTTGTAAAAGACTGAAGTTATGTTCGGAGGGCACTGCATACTGAGCCCACAAATACGGCGAGCTTTATTTTTTCCACCTTTGTTTCTTAGATGTGAAAGCAGACTTGCTGTGGTTCTGAGGTTTAAATCTTCAGTGGGTTTCAGGTCATTTGCTGGTATCGATTCCAATACACCTGGGGCCATTTCTAGGAGAAAAGCTGTACCTCCTATGAAACAAGACAAACATGCATGGTAGAGAGATGGGCTGCCAGCCAGTCAGCTGCTGAGGCGGCCGGTGGGTAGGAATCCTGACTAAGGGGCATGCCAGCTTGAGGACTTGAGTATGGGGTGGGGAGTGGCTCACCTGAGGATGAAACACTGTGGCCGGCGCTCCTGGAAGAGCCGATGGAAGGCTCGCTCTGCACAGGAGAATAGGTGGGGTGGCAGGGAGGGAATCCGCTGGCCTGTGGGGCTGAGGTACAGCTGGGAGACCTGGGGACAGGCGACAGAAAGAAAGCAGAGCTGTGAAAACACTCTAGTTTCCCTTCCTATACCAATACCCATCAACACATGACCCACGCACCACCAAGATGAAGGAATCTCAATTTAAGCACCAGTGAGAGTTACACTGTATTTGTAAAGTCACACAACTCTCAGCACAATGCCAGCAAGCATAGTGAAAAAATAGAGGCTTGTCTTTTATCCTTCATTTACTGGTGCCCAGGCCTTCAATTATTCTGAAGTCCTAAAGAACAGCAACTCACAGAAGTTCAGTTTAGTAGATATCCATGAAATAAGAATTTAAATACAATATTCTCATCACAGCACTTGGAAATGCAAGGATTCTGAACTTACATGTGAGAAGGAGCTGGGGTGGATCACGGGACTGTATTCACATATTTCTCAGATACAACAAGGTAATTGTCCTAATGTCAGTGGAGTGGGTGGGATCTATGACCGCCAAGATGATAGGCTGTCAGCACCTCTGGTTTTCTTGGGTCTCTAGTGAACTTTGTTAAATTCTCATAAGAACTAACGGGGGAGGACTTCTGGGTCAGGAAGAAATGCCATACAAGCTGATTTTTTATTTCAACAAAATACCCATCTGCATCTTTTAGGACACCAAGGTCAGAGAGTGCAGAGAGGACTGGGTGGCTCTGGGTAGAAGGCCTCTAAGAAGCCTGGTGATCAGAGCATCTGTAACCATGAGGTCACTGTCACTGGGCATGTGAGCACCTGGAAACAAGGAAGCTTGATTTATGCTCCATTGGAGGCTTGCATGGAGAGCATCCTCGCTTGTCAGAAATGCACAATAAGAAGATACCCATGCTCGATGGCACCATATGCCAGCAAAATAATTTTAAATGGCTAAAGGAAAAAAGTTGTTTGTGCTATTTAACTATGAACTTCACATACATTTGAAGTTATTTAAAATTATATGGGAAAACTATAAGCAAAAAATCTAAATGGAGGAGACATAAGTTTAGGTAATGGGAATATGAATATATAAGTGCCTTATATACACATATGAAACCCACTCTTGTACTGCTCTAATAGACTAATAAGAACAGGTAACTGAGAAAAATCACAGAGTGGAGGGCACAGAAGGCAGAGCCAGCCCCTGCCATGGGCAACCTGAGCAGCGTCAGTGTCAAGGTTGAAAGAGCTGGGCTTCTGCATTGTGCCAGTAATACAGATCTGATGCAAACCTGAGTGCTCCTGGTAAATCTGTCTATCTCCCAGCACACCTACATCATGGGTACCTCCTCGCATGCAGTCCACCTTGGTAAGAACCCACGGACAGTCACTACACATCCCGGTGCTCTTGCAAAGGCTAGAAGACACCGAGAGATCAGAGAGCTCAGATCAAATCAGCCCCACAGAGACTGACATTTATCAGAGGTCAAGGTCCAGGCTGCCAAGACTGTACATGGTGCAGGACAGAGCCTTGACCCCACCTCACACCGCATGCTAAAGCTACCTATATTTACATTTAAATCCCAAATATGAACACTGACATTTATGCTTTTTTGTGAAATCATGCTTTAATTAACATTTTTCATTTTTTCCACACTGAATGTCAACGACCTAAAGTTGACAAATGCTTTTCAATTCAATGTTTTTTAGACTTAGGATGCAACAGGATGTTATAAACAAAGGACATAACAGAGACCCCAAAGTACAGGAGTTTCTCAGTGCCCATTCATGGACCTTATTCTCTTTCTCTATAGCTATGTGTGCTTACGCATTCATTCTTTCATCAAGTATTACCTCACATTAGACATCCTCACAGGAATGCTTTATTCACAGTAATCACAGCACAACCTCAGCAGCTTCCTGTCCTGTAGCCCCACTATTCCTCCCAAACTGTGGGGTGTGCACTGCAGCCTTGACTTCCAAAGCTGCCTCAGAACATAGCAACATAACTAGTATGCTACCAGTTTTTGAGAAAAATCTGAAAAGTATAATTTAATTATTTTTAAAAATTTTAATCAGTCCCTTGATTCAAATGTTTATGGCTAGTGTTGGTCTACACTACTCAATGATGGCACTTTAAATTTTATACTCACCATGGTAGAATAAATTGGCAGCTCCTTGAATGGGTTAACAAGCAAGAGGATATCACCAATAAAAGTCTGTCAAGATATACAAATAATTCATGAACCATATAAATAATATCATTAAATATATATTGCATAATTTAGAAATTACTGTGGAAATGCAGTAAACCAATAAAAATCACACTATACTTGGTAAATTGTTTTACATATTTGTACTTAATGGAATAGAAAATTCATATATTAAATAAAACCAATAAGCTTGGTTCCATTAAACACATAATGAATAAAATGGTTAGATTCTAGAAATTTACTGGGAAGAATTTTGTGATACACAGTTTTGGTAAAATTATGGAATTAAAACATGAAACAAATTTATAGCAAAAAGAAAATGTGATGATGAGTCCTATGTAACTGAAAAATGGGAAAACACAACAAATACTTTAACGCAGTTTAAGAATTAAGATACGGAGGCACAGGAATAGATTAGTAGGAACAATAAACAGCAGATTTAAACTCACATGTCAGTCATTGCAATAAATATAAAGGTATATGAAGGCTCTTCAGAGACGACTAAATATGCGCTTCTCTGAGGACAATCACAAGTATAAAGAGAAGACAACAAAGTGAAAGGAGGGGTACCAGTAACAGAGAACGAGGTGACTTTCATGACAGGGTGCTTTCATGAAAGCACTTCACAGTGCTCATCTGATAAAGCAGTCTGGAGAGACAGCGGCTCTGGATGTGCTTAAGGATAAAATGTGCATCAATTCTTTGAAACACAAGCAGACATAAGGATACATAAAGCCCAGGTCTCAATGAAGAGATGTGATCAGTTGTCCTTGGGAATTCATGGAATAAACAGACATTTGGAAATGATTCCTGGTCTAGAAGATCATCAGCAACAATGGCAGAATGTGTGTTCCTTCATGTTAAACACAGCAGCTTCATTAAAGTTTCAGCAAGCATGTCACACGGTATGCACTTTGATCTGTACAATTAAGAGACGCCTCTGCTGTGTGCTCAGAATCTACTAAGAGAGTTTAGGTGATCAAACTAGAAAAAGAAGGTAACTAGCCGAGGAGAGGAAAATGTTAATTTTCTTGACTACAGTAATCATTTCACTAAGACGTGTCTCAGAATATCATGTTGTACAGTCAATATATACAATAAATTGATGGATAAATTTGGGGCATAATTATCGAAGGGGTTAGAAACCATCTTTGAATATATATTTTGTGATAGGCAAAAATAATTTATAAAATATGATTCAATGTTAACTCTGACATCAAAGTCACCAAAATTGAAGAGGATATTTTCGTAAATGGAATACTAAATGCCCCTCAGAGAGTTTCTTCAACTGTAGGATCAGAACAATTCCTTTCACTCCATTGCTTTCCTGAGTTCAATATCCTGCACAAGTTTTGTGCTGGACAAGGTCTTTCACACTGTGGAGCTACATGGACCCGTGAGTCCATGTTGAAAAGCACAGCACAGTGCCCAGTGCCCAAGGCATCAAAAGACAAGGCTGGGGACAGTTTCACACCACTTCACATCTCTCCAGAGTCAGCAACTGGAACCTCAGACAGCAAGTGCCACCCTGAGCCTGCTGAAATGCTTCCTAAGGGAGGTCCTGCCACCTCTGCCTGGGTCTCCTGGGTCGAACATACACAGGTACCAGGTGGGAAAGGGGGAGGCCACCTGGGATCTAGGGGCTACTGGCAGTGAGCTCCTGGCTGAGGTTTGCACAGCACCAGCTCTGGCTCTGTGTGTTTCAGAACTCTCTGCTAACCAGATATCTGGGGCGCAAGGGGGGGTCCTTGTGTTTACTTTTCTTTATGAGTCTCAAGTCCTGGTGTTTGAACAGAGAAAACCACTGAGCAGCTTCTTAGATGTCTATGAGGACAGGGGATGGAATGCTCCACCTCTCAGTGAGGACCTGGGATGGAGTGCTCCGCCTCTCAGTGAGGACCTGGAATGGGGTGCTCCACCTTTCTGCGTGGTTTCAAGGCAAAGGGGACAAAGCACATGCAAGGCAGCTACAGGGAGTATGAGGCATCAGCATGCAGACCCAAGGGAGACTGGGCTGTGCATAGGGTGATTACTATTAGCTACTTAAGGAAGGAAAGGGCTTACTATTGGCCTGTAGTGTAAAGGGAAGTGTTGTGGTGGGAAAGGCAGGAGCAGGAAGCAGCTGGTCACACAGAGGCACAGTCAGGACACAGAGGATGAACTGGAAGTAGGGCCAGGCCAAGGCCCATCCCCCAGTGCACCGCTTCCTCCAACAAGGCTCCACTTCCTAAAGGTTCCACAACCTTTACAAACAGCCCCACCAGCAGTAGAGAAGTGTTCAAACACGTGAGCATAAGGTGGGCATTTTACCTTCAAACCATAATGCCCTCACAGGGCACTAAGATGACCATAGTGGCCATAGCAGAAACGCAGCAGAACAACCACAGCACTGGATGTCAGAAGGACAGGGGCAGGAGACAGAGTCTAGGCCCAGGGGGTTTCCTTTGGGCTCTGGCTTTCCTCTGAGTGCTACTTGTGCAGAGGTGACAGTGTAGCACATTCTAACAGGGTCATGCTGTGTCTACATGGAGAATGGATGGAAGGGGCCAAGGGCAGCCAAGTGTCCACCTGCAGTCAGTGAATGAGCAGCAGGTGGAGAAGCATGCACACTAGTAGCTGTGCAGGCTGTGTGCCTTGTGCATCTGGACAAGGAGCCCATGGCACTTCTGGGACAATCAGAAGAGGGATGCAAGCCTGGCCTGGTGGCACAGTTTTGCCATCACAACTAATCCAGAGGCTGAGGCGAGAGATGAAAAGCTCAAGATCAGCCCGTGAAAGTCAGTGAGACCTGCTTCAAAATAAAAGGCAAGGAGAGCTGAGGATGGCTCCATGGCAGAGTGAATGCTTAGCACACTTAAGGCTGTGGTTCAACCCCCAGTACCAGAGTCAGGGAGAAGTCAAGTACACACTAACCCCAGTGTGCCAACCTGAGACACTGGACGGGCAGAGAAGCTCCCTCAGTGGAAGGGCCAGGCCAGGGGAAGAGCAGATGGAGAGAGACCAAGGATGAAATGTGCCTTTTAGAATCTGGAGACTTCTTTTTTTTCTTTATTGTCCATAATGAGTTACATTGTTTAGTGGGCCAACCATGAGTTGTTATCCCCAATTCCCCGTTGCCCCCCTTCCCCATCCCCAGTCAGCTAGATATCCTCCTCCGTGGGCTGTCTGGATCAGTCTTTGTGGTAGGGGACCATGGATAGCCCAGTCTTCAGCCGGGTTCTCCTGACCCAAGTGTGTTATTACTGAGGGTTGCCAAGTCTCTGATACTCTCCCCCACCACGGCTCTCACAATCTTTCCACCCCCTCTTCCGCTCAGTTCACTGAGTCGTGGTAGGTGAGTATTGAGGCTGCTTTAGTGTTGTGAGCTTAGGGGTTTTTGTGCTGAGATTCATTGGTTTCTGTCTCACTGGCTTATCCTTTGTTGATTGAATGGCTATGGCTGTGGGTCCCTTGTTCATCCAATCATTCTCTGTGGGGTTCCATATGGATCCTCCCCCGTATGACTTCTACTAAACTAGTGCTTTCTGTTTTTTGGGAAGGATTACTTGCTTTAGTTTCAATTAACTGTGGACTAATATTTTTGTAAAGCATAATCAAATAGATAACTTTAAATGTGAAATTGAAAACTGGCAAAAGCATACAGAATACAACTGGCTATTTTATTAGATCCACAGACACATTACACTGTCACATAGCATAAGAGACCAGGTATGCAAGCTTATAATCCTAGCCCCTTGGAGCTTGAGGCAGGATCTGAGTTGAAGACCAACCATGGCTACATAGTAAGTTCAAGAACAGCCTAGGTTATATGAGGCTTGTCCTCAAAAATACAAAATAAATTGCTTGTCTCTGAAGACTGGTAATTAAAGTTCACATGACTAGCTGTTCACAAATGAAGCTTGAGAGGCACTTATTTAATCCATAGCATTTAAATTGCATGTGAGTTCAGATGCCATGACTCAGAGAACCACTTTCAGGAAAACTATCTTTAGTGTTTCAGGTGTGGAGACAGAGGACACCTCACCTATAGCAAGTTTACATTTGGCATGACCTCTGGCAAAGCAGAGGGATGTTTTTTATCTTACTATCCACAAGGTGAAGACCATCCACTATGTCGAGTAAAAAGCTGTGCTGTGGTGAGCTGGAGGAAGAACCTGATTACTGACCAGCAGCACTGGCCAGGTCTCACTCAGCAGCCCCACCTGGTAATGTCCTCACCAAGATCAGAGTCTGGCCAGAAGCCACATGTCAACTGCCAAGAGGATCAATTCTCCAATCAATTCTGGGATAGGTGCTCTGATGGGAGAGCTCATGGGCATGCAGCCTGGATGCTCAGGGCAGAGCACTCAGAGACAGAAGCACAGCTGAGTGGGATTTTATACAGCTCCACACTTGAATGCAGACAGAAAGTTGAAGGAGAACACAGAACCTCAGGAATGCCCCAGTGCATAAGGAGAGCACCCTGAGAACCTTGAGAGACTCACAAGGAAGCTTCCTCCTGGACACAGGGCTGAGATGATAGGTTTCTGCACTTCCAGCCTCAGGAAAAGGTCTCCTGAGGCTGGCCAGCCAAGAGAAGCCACAGGAGAGACTCACTGGAGCTTGGCAGACTGCTCTAGCTCATTGGGAGGCTGGGTGTCGAGGGCTTGAAGGTTGGGGACTAGAGAAGGGATAATGGGCACTTTGTGGAGGGTGGAAGACACAGAAGTAAATCAGGTGGGCATTTCGGAGACAGCAGCACTGGAAACAGAGAAGGGGATAAAGGCAGATGGAACAACTCAGTGCCTGCAGCATCACAGTCTCCTGGTACTCAGTAAGGGTAAAGCACTGGGCTGGGCTTGGTGGAACGGGCCTGCCACCTCAGCTCATGGGAGGCTGCATAAGGAGGACAAAGGTTAAGGCAGTCAGAATAAGAAGAAAGGCACTAGAGCTCAGTGGTAGAACACTCGTGGAGAAGGTGTGAGCCCTGCGCTCAGTCCCTAGGGCTGCAAAGAGAACCAAGCAGAGCAGAATTCTTCATAGAACTGGGAAAAACAAAGATAAGACACACTTCACAAAAGTACCAGGATGTCAAGAGAGAACAAAGTAATCAGGTTTCACTACTTACATCAATGGTTCAATTCCATTAATTATGCTGCAAATGTTTAATTTTAAGTTTATTTACGGTGGTGGGCCATTTACTGAAGCAGTAAAAGGCTATATTGCATTTTCATAGGTAATCAGTGTCTGACAATTTATTAGTGTAGAGAAACCTCAGACTTCAGATTTACATGGAGATTAATTAATTAGTTTCTCTGTAGATTAGGACAGAATGGCTGTTATCAGGGAAAGATCACAGACACGTACATGCTTAATCAGAATTCTCCACATCTTGGTCTGCCATGCTCTGTGCAGAATATAATAGACAATGAGAAATCCAGAGAGAAAAGAGAAAAACAGAGACTCAGAGAGATGGGTTTTGAGATTATAGGTTGTTTGAATGGTTTTCTGTATATTATAGATAAAACCACTGTTGATCAATTGTCCCTTTGAGAAATATTTTCACATCCTATTGCCAGAAATCTGTGTGTATAGTTTACTCCACAGAGAGCCACTTCCTGAAAATTTCATCAGGCACAGTTTCCTTTCCACTCAGAGAGACAGCCTCACACACAGCCAGCAGGTCTTCCAGACTTCCTATCCAAGTCCTGAAAGACCAAGGTTACTGACAGCCAGCAGTTTATAGGTAGATGATGTGCACATCCACTGGTTCTGGCATGATCTTCCCTTCAATCACAACAGGAGAATGCCTGGCAGGGAGAGCCAATGTCTACTTGAGAGCACTCATTTACACATGCTCTGACATTTAGAACTTGGATGAACTTGAAGGACAACCTTGTCAAGTTAACCTTGACTCCAGAAGACGCAACATGGTCTATGGCTATGGCTGATACTCTTTGAGCCAGACACTCCTGATACTGGCAGCCCATAAGGAAGGCAACAATCTCAGAAGACCCATCAGTGGGATACAGGCACTCCTGGGCCCTCACAGGGATCAACACAGTGCTAGGACACAGGCAGGCACTCCTGGGCCCTCACAGGGATCAGGACACAGTGCTGGGATAAAGGCACTCTGGGCACTCACAGGGATTAGGACACAGTGCTAGGACACAGGCACTCCTGGGCCCTCACAGGGATCAGGACACAGTGCTGGGACACAGGCACTCCTGGACACTCACGTGTATCTGGTCATTGCCAAAGCGCTTCTGAATTTCGTACAGCAGGCTGCCATCATTGAGCTCGCTGAGTGTGGCTAGGTCATCGCTGGGAGCCGGCGGCATGAGCTGGACCTGGAAGTCAAAGGCCAGTTCGATCAGTTCTAATATCTTTCCAATCAGCCTTCTCCACTGCTGGATGCTCCAGATAGAGGTGAATGGCAAATTATAAGGAACATATGAGCTTGGAACTGTTATTAAAGGGTGAGATGTTTCAATGAAGATCAACAATCAAACCACAGAGAAATGTATTCAGATGAGAACTTGTGTTCTCACAGGCAAGCACACACTCTCCTGCATACACACCATTGACATATGGCAGTCAAGGTGGTTATGTTTTTGAAAATCTGTTCAATAGATTGCTTTGTTTTTTTTTTCCAGTTTTTAAATAAGCAGTAGGCCACACTGAGTCCTTGGTGGGACTCAGGTTACAAGCTGAAGGATGTGCAGTGTTCCCAATGATAACATCGTGGTACTACCATTGGTGTTGGTAAGGAGGTAACATACAGAATTCAGTTTTTGTCTTCCTGTACAATTGGGTTACATCTTTAGAATAGACAACAGATCTTGAATTATGAGTTTTATTCTATTCTTCATATCAGATAGTAAGACATCTGATTAATGTTTGTACACAGACATAGAGATATGAGAATGAATATAAGCTATGATACTAGCAAGGAGACCATAAGGGGGAAGAGGTAATGAGAAGGATGGGAGGGGTAAGAGGACACATGATATGGAAACAGGAGGAAGGCATGAGGGAAATTTTGTGACTTTAAGAAGGGGGAGGGGAATGTCATAATGAAAGCTAATTCTATGTATGCTAATAAAAATAAGATCTGTGGGTCTGGGAAGATGGTCTAGCGGACAAAACACTTGCTATACAAGAGTGAGTGCCTAGTTCATTCCCAAACACCAGATAAAGCTGGATACTGCAGCTGACATTTGTAATTACAGCATGGCAGCAGGCTAGGAGGAAGGTAGAGACAGGAGAATCTTCCAGAAGCTCACAGGTCAGCTAGCTAGCCTGGTGAGCAGAATGGTGAACAATGAGAGATCCTCTATGACTTAAAGGAGGTATAAGGAAAGGGTCAACATCTGGAAAGTTGTTCTCTGATCTGCATTCAAGTGCTGTAACACATGCATGCTACACACACATGCACACATACACACGTGTGCGATATGATACATATAAAAACCAGAAAATCTTTTTTACATTTAAAAGAGCAGCATAAAACAGATGAATATGGATCTTTAACTAGATGGAAATACCATTTGCAGGCCAGATTATCAATGTGTAATGTGAGAGACATGTAATTTGACTGAAATGTGGACACTGTAGAAAGCTTGGGTTGTCTGCTGTCAGCCATAGGAGCAAGAGAACAATACTATTCCTTGAGTTTATGATGCACATAGGAAACTTAAATAAGGTTGCTTGTCTGTGTTATTTATAAGTCTGCTTGAATTTTGTATTTCTTCTTGCATTTGACATTTGTATTACACAGTGTATTATTTATTGCATGTACCACCACTGAATAATTTAAACATAATTATGACTGCTTATCAGTTAAATATTTATAAAGTGAAAAGTATTACATATTTTTAAGCATTAAATTTAGGGCTGTTTTCTGACATTAGAGAGGATTTCACAAAATGTACTACTCTTCCCTATCAGTTCATAAAGCCAGGCCACTGTTTCCTCAGGCTGTGCCCAGCCCTAATGCATTAATGACAAAAAGAGGCTCTGTCCCAGACATCTCAAAGCTCAGAAGATAGCATGGTCTGTATCCCCATCAGAAGACTGCATATCTAGGGTTCCTGAGCATTGGGGATGGGCCATTTCTGTAACTGGAAATAATATCACAATCATAGTATGTTGATTCATCTAAAAGCTAACTGGTACCATATTCCCTGCCTCAAAATGCCAGTGAGCCCTGTCTCCCTATATGTACATGCTCAGCCAGTTACCTAGAGTATGATAGTCTTCCACTTTTGCTCAAGGATTGGGGAGATGGCTCAGTAGGAAAGAGCACTTGCCAAAAGCATGAGAACTTGAATTTTTGTTTGTTTTGAGGCAGAGTCTCACTCTAGCCCAGGCTGACCCAGAACTCACTCTGTAGTCCCAGGCTGGCCTTGAACTCATGGCCATCCTCCTACCTCTACTTCCTGACTGCTGGGATTGAAGGCTTGTGCCACTACTTCTGGTGAGAACCTGATTTTGAACTCCAGAACCCATATAAAACCCAATACTGTAACTACAGTCCTGAGAGAGGTGGAGAATCACTGGGGTTCGTTGGTCAGTTAGAGGCACAGTTTTCAGGCTGTAACTCTGTCAGGAACACCTGCTTCAATACTTCAGGACTGGCACTTTTTGAAGACAGAAGCAGTAGTCACTGTCCTCATTGTCCTGTCCTCTGGGCTGTTAAAGAAACCTGAGGACTAGGGAAGCAGCTTCTTCCCCTGGCAGACAGCTCCTGGTGCATCCCCTCACAGGCACAGATCATAGCAGCCCAGATGGAAGGACCCCAGTGACAGGAGCAAGAACACTGTGTGACAGCTGCCTCTTCCAGCCCTTGGTGAGGTCCTGGCATCCCAGCATCTGGCAGCTGGCAGATGAGGTCCTGGCACCCATCAGTTTGCTGACTCAGGTGAACATCTTTGACACAGTTTGTACTTCTCTATGGAGTAGCTCAACTCCAAGCTCATCATTCATCACTCACTTCTCCTGATGAACAGTGCTGATTCTAAGTTGCCTGTCTCCCTTACTGTGAGACCTTGAACTTTCTTCTATCTTCACACCATGAAGCTGCTTTGACTTTTCTATGAAATACGATAAACACAAGAATGTGCTCATCGGGTGGTTGTGTGAATTAAATTCCCATGGAGGACTTGGCCGGGTGCCTGCTCTACAGCAAATGTGTATCTCTTGCATGTGGCCTTGCACTAGCAAGAACCCCTCACAAATGTGCATCTGTTGTATGAGGCCTCACACTAGCAAGAGCCCCTCACAAATGTGCATCTCTGGCATGTGGCCTCACATTAGCAAGAACCCTCACAAATGTGCATCTCTTGTATGAGGCCTCACAATAGCAAGAACCCTCACAAATATGCATCTCTTGTATGAGGCCTCACACTAGCAAGAACCCTCACAAATGTGCATCTCTGGCATGCAGCCTCACACTAGCAAGAACCTCTCACAAAAGACCAGCTCCCTCAGGGCTCTTTAAAGTGAGAGGGAGGTGAACACAGGAAAGTGGTCTTGTGTCTGCCTCTTTTTAAAAAAAATATTTTATTTATTCATTTTCAAGCAGAGAGATAGAGATAGAGAGAGAGAGAGAGAGAGAGAGAGAGAGAGAGAGAGAGAGCACTAGGGCCACCACCTTGTGGGTCTGGCTTATGTGGGTCCTGGGGAAATGAACCCCGGGGGCTTAGGCACTGGAGGCAAGTGCCTTAACTGCTGAGCCATCTCTCCAGCCCATGTGTCAGTGAAAACAGATGGAATTTTTAAAAATATCTTTATCATCAATAATTATATACATTGTATGAACAAATCTTGTGATGGTAACCCCATTTCCCTCCTCTCTGTCCCCAACCCACTGGGGGCCCTCCTTGGTGGGCATAAATAACAGTTGGAATTTTAAGGCCTCTTTTAGATTTACTCTCTACCCCAGATGTAGGTACAGAGACCCCCATCTGTGCAGGGATCTTGCAGTGGGAACAGGGAATGTTCAGTTCAAAGTACTTCACAGAAGCTGACCAGGAGCAGGTCAGGGTCAGCAGAGGACACTTGCTGAGATGTCAGAGGCTGAGGGGTCCAGGATGCATCAACCAAATAGGATTCTTTGAGAAAGCAGGCTAGAGTGATCAGACCCCACATAGGGAACCTTGGGGGTTGTGGGAGTTGATCACATGCCCAGTGTGATCACACACTGAAGCTGGAGGGATGTAATGTTTCTAAGGCCCCACGGCTGGTGTGTCACTTACTTTTTTCATCACTGTGACCAAATACTTGACAAAAGCAACTTAAGCGAGTAAGGGTTTGTCCTGGATCACAGTGAGAGAAATACCGTTGTGGTAGTTGAAATGGATGTTCCCCAATCGATTCAGGAGTGTTGTTACAGCTTGTAACTTGAAGGAGGTTTCACTGTGGGCAGATCTAGGGTCCAGCCCTAAGGTGTTCCTGGAATCAGATCTGGAATTCCAGCCTAAGGTGTAGAGAGCAGTCTGAGCTCTGCCTGGAGTTCCTGCTGTTGGGCTGCCTGAGTGTGTGCTTACTCTTGGAGGTGCTAGTGATGGGTTTCTCTCTCTGCTTGGAGCTGTGAAAGGGGGGTCACCCTCTTTCACCATTATGGAACTTCCCCTGGATCTGCCTCCTATAAACCATGCCTGGTTTGTAAGTTCATTCCAGCAGTTGAAACTAACTACAACAGCAGTCCCTCAAGGCAAGGAAGGCATGGCTGTAACTTAAGGGAGGAGGGCTTATCCTGGCTCACAGTGAAAGAAACACAGTCCATCATGGCAAGAAAGGCAAAGCTGCAGGAGCAACCTAGTCTGTGGCAACATCCAGGAAGCCAAGAAATGGGAACGCAAGTGCTTGGGTGTCTTTCTCCTTGTAATCAGCCAGAAACCCCGCCCCTGGGTTAAACATCTCTGGAAACATTCTTACAGACAGACTAAGAGGCATGTCTCCTAGATGATTTAAAATCCAGTGAAGTTGACAATTCGATTCCCCATCACAGCACAGCTGGGGAGGTAACCACTGTGAGCAGTGTGCATTCTCTCATGGAATGACTTAACGGCTTGTCATGCCTCTTGATCCACTGCTCATTGCCAGGCCTGTGCTCTTAGGTTGATACAGACAGAGAAAAAATGGACTGATATCTTTTGCATCAGACTGTTCTCAGATTGCTGAAGGGAGAAGCAAGGGAATAAATAAGAAATTACTGGAGTGGGAAGTACATGAATAAAAAGCAAGATATTATGAAAAATGTCTCCAATATGTACTTTAGGGACAGGCCTATTTGAAGGGGCTGCACAAAAGTTGGAAGCGGAGATAACTTGGGAAGACAGGTTTGGACAGAAGGAAGAGCATGAAAATCTCTAAGGCCTGAAGTAGGACATGTGTGGGAAGCTTTCATGTGGCCAGCCTGGCTGGCTGTAGAGCTACAGGAGGACTTGGTGATGCCTGCAGGCTCTGGAGAGCACTGCTGAATCCCAGGCCATGGACAGTCAAGCCAGCACTGTGAGCAGCTGGGCAAGGCTGGCTTCATTTCAGTCACATAGCATCTTGGCAGCTCATGGAGGAGGTGCTGGGCCCACTTAGTAAGCACCTCTTAAAGGGGCCATGGGAGGGTACGGGAGGGGCAGAGGGTTAACACAGTCAGTTGAGAAGTAGACCGATCACCATGCTTAGCAGGGTACTTGATTCCCACTTAGTAAGCACCACTTGAAGGGGCCACAGGAGGGTGAACACAGTCAGTTGAGAAGTAGACCCATCACCATGCTCAGCAGGGTACTTGATTCCTTACCAATGGCTAATTTAGGCAAGAGTCAAGGTTTCTTATATTAACAAACAACTTTTTTCTGTTTTAGGATCATAGACTGGAATACTGAATACTCTTGGATGTAAAAGGAATGTAGAACCATGAATGTAGGCGAGTAAGTATACATTTTCGAGAAAGGAAAAGACTTCTCGCAAAAGTCCTTATGTGTCGAGATAGATGAAGGGGATCTTGATCATCAGTTTGGAGGTGGATGTGAATACTGTTTATTTCTAATGTCTTGGTAAACATTTCCCAAAGAACAAAATCTCCTGCATGCTCACAGTTACCCTCAAAGCTATGAATGGCGATATTCGTGCTGACACAGAGATTAGCATACACTGCATATGGGATGTTGCATGCACATGACAATAAATGATGTGCTTGCAGACAATCTGAAAAATGCAAAAATAAGGCCACTATTGACAGCAAATTAGCATACACATTTTACTCCCAAAGAAATCATTAAGAAGATAAAAATAAACTGAGGACTTAGACTAAGATAAGATTGTCCTTTTATTTAGATACATAAACTTCATGTGTGTATATATCTCATGAGGAAATGGAAGTGAAACTTCTAGAAGAAGGGAGAGAAGAAGGATAGGGGAAGAGTGTGGGGGAAATGTGCAAATTACACATGAACTTGTATGAAAATGTCCTTTTGGAAGTGAGTAACATGATCAGTGAATATAGCACCTCAGAAGATGAATTTCATGGGTAAAAGAGGAAAGACTTTAGCAGTGTGGTGACAGCACTGTTTGTCCAGCAGAACAGTGAGCTTCGAGGTCCACCCAAGGGTTCCAGATAAACATGAAAATAAAGCTCCTGTCCTCTCTAGCACTGACTGCTCTGGTCTTTATTACATATTTCCAGATCCAGAGAAGATCAAGAAACCCAGCTGGCCCAGTGCACTTCAGCACTGTGATCTTACTCCTTTCCTCTCTAGAGATGACAAGATCACATGCTCAAGGGGCAAGAAGAAGGTCTGGTAGTGAATTGAGGGCCAGGAGATTTGAGAAAAGACAGTTTGGGGAAACTACAGACTCCAGTGTGGAAACTAAAAAGGAAAAGGCCAAGCCTGGAACAGACAAAGAGGAAAGGTGACACTGTCGTAAATGCTTCACTAAATGTCCCAAAGCTTAGAGACTGCAGGAAAGCCTTGTATGAGTCTTGTCCCCTTTTCAATATTGCTTGCATGTGTCACTAAACCTCCCAAGGCTTAGACTGCAGGAAAACCCTTTAAGAGTTCCCTTTTCACTGCTGTTCACACATGTCTTACTTAGTGCAGTCCTTAGGCCTGTTCACTAACTGTTCACTCTCATGGCTAGAAGGCACCTTTCTGAGAACATGTTGGTGCTCTTGTTCCTGTGGACCTCAGTCTTCATATCTTGCCCAGGAACACAAACCTCCCCTCCTGTCTGCAGAACTGTCTGTCCCAAGGCAAGAGTGCTAAGGAGATGACCTTAGAGTCTTGCTGTGGTACCCCTGAAATGGAGGAGAGCCCTGAATGGAGGAGAGAAGACATAATTCTAGACAAGTTTCTTACCTGTCTTAATTTAATTAAAAACCCAGTATGAAGAGTGAGTTAAGTATTTAAAATGTTAGGAAATTACTTACATTGTGGGGATTAACCTAATGCAAGTGTGCAGGGCCTGGCAATAGTTTATCTTTCCAGCTACTTGGGAAGCTGAGGTAGGGGATTGCAAGTTCAAGGCCTGCCAGAGCAACTTAATGAGACCCTGTTCTCAACTGAAAATTCAGAAAGGGCTGGGGATATATCTCAGTGGTAGAATGCTTGCCTAACATATGCAAAGGCTCTGGGTTTATCCCCAGGAAGATGGAAAAACACAACAGAGCCTGTGAAAGTGAGAGGGATTAGGAGAAAGACCCCTCCCACAGGTAGAGAGGGCATGGCCTCACACAGTGACCTCATGTCATGCTATCAAGGACACTCCCAGGCTGGAACCTTGTGAGTTCCCCCAGCAAAGAAATCTTTAAAGGTCCTGACTCGAACTTGGGACATGTGCTTTAATTCCTGTTCTGACTGCTGGGTGGGAGGTGCGGCCTGCCAGGCTGGTGAGTTGTACCCCTTCCCCACTCTGATCTCGTTACTGGGATCAGAGGGGAGGAAGGGAGAAGAGAATTTTCTCTTTAATATGTGTGCCATTTCCTTTTTTTTTTCTTTTCACTTTTTGGGTGATTCTATGCACTTTTAATGATGATTTGTAAACCTCACAGACGGATGTGCAGTTTTAATCATTGTAAAAAGTCCATTTTCTGGACTGGAGAGATAGCTGGCTCAGTGGTTAAGGCTCTTGTCTCTAGAGCCTAAGGACCCAGGTTCAATTTCCCAGTACCCACATAAACAAGATGCACAAAGTGGTGCATGCATCTGGAGTTCATTTGCAGTAGCTGGAGACCCTGACATAATCATACTCTCTCTCTCTCTCTCTCTCTCTCTCTCTCTCTCTCTCTCTCTCTCTTTCTCTCTCTCTCTCTCTCACACACACAGATCTGGCTGCTTACAAGTAAATATTAAAAAATATAAAAAATCTACTTTCTTACAGATGTTGTGAAAGGAAATGCTAATCTTATTGGTTCTCAAAGGAAGGAGGTTAAATCAAGCAGTGAACAGTCACTTACAGTTGCCATTTGATAGGACATATGTTTTATAAAAATCTGGAAGGAGAGATGCTAAGTGGTTTTTGTTTTAATCTTTTTAAAATGTCTCATATAGCATATGTCTTTCAAAAGTGTTACTCAGAACTTAGTTGCTTTGGAAAGTCTTTTCTGAGGCTCTCCTATGGTGTGTGACTGCATGGCCCAGCCATCAATGTAGCTTCCTCCCCCTTGAGGAGGACCAAAGAGTCCCTCACTGCCATCATGCTTGCAAGAGGCATTCATGGAAGACCCAGGAAAGACAGGTGTGTATTGGATGTTTGTTATAGGGTGTGAAACTTGAATTCCACCATGTCCATCTGGATAGCAAGTTCTAGGGCATGAGCTCAATGGATATTTTCAATCTATTATTTTTGGCATGTGTGTATGTGTGGTGTTTGATTTATGTATGTATTTAGATGTATATATCCCCATGCAGAAGTGTACAGAGACGGAGGACATTGGATGGACTCTTGTCATGCTCTCCTTATTTCTGTGAGACAGAGACACTCACTCACTGAACCTGGAGCTTTCTGTTTTTCAGTTACAGGGGCTGACCAGTAAGCACCAGAAAGCCTCTTGTCTTCACTCCTGTTAGGGCTGGGGTTACAGGTATGTGCCATGTATGGCCATGTCTCACATTTTATGTGAGTTTGGGGATCAAGTTCAGGTCCTCGAGCTTCTGTAGCGAGGGTTTTTACTTATTGAGTCAATTACCAAGCCCCTCAGTGTTTTTAATATTCAAGATTCATAAAAGCTGGCACTAAAACTAACAAAGTCTTACAAGATTCTATCTGATGTTCTAAATGTATGAATGTCTTACCATTTTTTATCATTTATTATCATAAAATACTTTATGGCTTTTAGAAACAGCATGTTAAATTAACAGTTAAAAGCTATCGATTTGCTAGGCTGAAATAGTTTTGACACTACAGAGGGAAAAGTCTCAGCAACTTGAGAGTTGACCTAGTTTGTGCTTCCATAATTAAATAAGTATTTCTCCTTGTACTACTGATGAACTCCAGACAAATGATTCAGAGTATGGAGACAGACAACAATAGTACACAATGATCTCCTGTGCACATATTGATGACAATCTATGCCATAAGCATGATTGCATCATAAAGAATTTACCTGAACAAACCTCCGATAGCCCAGAAAGTGCAATAATCACTTAACCAATGGGATCTCGTTAAGCTAAAAAGCTTCTGTACAGACAAGCATACCATACCCAAAGCCAATGGACCACCATCAAACTAGGAGTTAATCTTCACCAGCTATAATACAAATAGAGGTCTAATATTTAGAATATACAAAGAACTCAAAAAATTAAATTAAAAACTCTCACAAAGTGGGGAATAGAACTCAACAGGGAATTCACAGAGGAAGAAATACAAATG
>PVHP010021899.1:0-28971 GCA_004024765.1 Zapus hudsonius
CTCTCTCCCTCCCTCTCCTCTCTCTCTCTTCTTCCCCTCTCTCATCTCTATCCTCTCTCTGTCTCCTTGCAAATAAATAGATAAACATATTTTTTAAAAGAACAGAGATTCCTGTGGAACTGCAATAACACTAATTTGAGGATTCTGTTTATTGACAGCTTCCTTGAAATATAATTTATGTACTCTGTAACTTATTCATTAACATGTACAATTTTGTGATTTTAAAATACTTTTATAGGTTAATTAAAAAACATTTCCATCACCTCCCCAAACAGTCTGCTCCCTCTATCTGTGAGATCTGTCCAACCGACAGCTCTAGGTGACCACTAATCTATTTTCTGCCTCTATGTACTTCTATGAAAGTTATTCTCCTAAAGCCATTAGGTAATTTGTATTTTAACTTCAGGATTAAGATAGGTCAGTAAAAAGAATAAATTGCATAAGAAACAAGTAAAGAGACTATTATAATGATATACCCCATTATAACTGTTTTTTATTTTAGCTGTAAATTCCCTCTTTCACTACCGAGTTTAGTAATCTGCTTCACTCCTTATTCTTGGTCAATCTCACTAAATTTTTTGGGTTTTTTATTGATCTTTTTAACTTATTTATTAGAACCAGCTTATTTATTTATTTTAATTCTTTTTATTGTCAATGACTAGAACAAGTCTTGTGTTGGCACCCCCATTTCCCTCCTCCCTGCCCCTGACCCACGGAGGGCCCTCCTCAGTGGGCTTGCTGGAGTGGTCTGTGTGCTGGAAGTCAAAGGACCAACTTTTTGGTTGTTTTATTCTCTCCATTGTTTTTCTAGTCTTTAGTTGGTTTATTTCATTTTTGTCTTTACAATTTTATTCCTCTGCTTTTTTGGGATTTAGTTTGCTCTTAAAATTCTAATTTCTTGAAGTAGAAGTTTGAGTTACAAACCTGATACTTTTTATAATTTAGTCATTTATAGGTGCAAATTTTCCTGTAGGTGCTGGTTTTTACCTGTATCCCTGAGTTTTGTATGCCATTTTTTCATTCATTTTAAAGAATTTTCTAGTCTTCCTTGTGATCTCTTCATTCATCTATTGGCTGTTTATGAGTATGACGGTTTAATCACCACATACATGAAAATTCCCAAAATTTTCTATTATTGATATTTTTTTCCTGAGGTGGGGTTTCGTGTAGTCCAGACTGGCATTGAATTTACTGAGTGGCCTAGGAGCTCTATTAATAGTTTCCAGTATAATATCTTTGTGGTCTTTAGCATGCTTTGCATGATGGCAAGCCCCATGTCGGTGGGTGCGGGGTGTGCTCAGATCAGCCGCAGTGGAGGGGGCAGGGCACATGCTCGTGGCTGTGGCAGGAGCCAGCCAGGGATGTGGGGTGCTCAGACTGCTGGGAGCGGGGAGGAGGTGGGGTGCAGCGGGAGCTGGTGGGTGTCTGTGATCCTGCCAGGCTGGGGCAGGAGCAGGAAAGGAGTTGGGCTGTTGGCAGGATCAGCAGCGTGGGTCCATGGCATGGATCAGGGCTGGAATCTCAAACCTTATCCTGGTGAGCTCTGGTGTGGCTACTAGTCCACAGTAGCTGTTGCCTGGAGGCCCAGGAGATGTCTGGGGAGCAAGCGCAGGACCTGAAGAGCAAGCACAGCCACTGGGTCAGTGGAGGCCTGGTGGGGTGGAAGGGGCGGAGCAGATAGAAGCAGAGAGGTCCTGTTGGGGGAAAGAGGGGCCCTGTCAGGAACTAGAGGACCTTTTCTCCATCACGTTTTCTTCCAGCAGTTTCGGGTCTTAACGTCTACGTCTTTAATCCATTTTCAGTTCATTTGTGTGTATGGTATGCAATCAGGACCCAATTTTATTCTTATACATAAGTATATCTAGTTTTCCTGGCACCACTTGTTGCAGAGACTTATTTTTCTTGTGTATTCTTGGCATCTTTTCAAAAGCTAATTGGCTATAGATGTGAGGACTTATTTCCAGGTTCTGCATTCCATCCCAAAGGTCTCTGGTTGATCTTGTGGTTACTATTAGCTTTACCATAGATTTCAAAACCAACCAGGAATTCCTCCAGCTTGGTTCTTTTTTCCTCAAGATTGCTTTCTTTGGCTATTCGGCATCTTTTGTGTTCTATAGAAATTTTAGGGTGGCTTTTTCATTTCTGTGGAAAATTGTCCCTGGAACTTCCACAGGGAGTACATTGGATCTATAGATCACTGAGAGGTGTCAGGGCCCTGAAAGCAAAAGCAAGAGATGTCTTGGGGCCTGTAGGGTGAGAATCTAGATCATTCTACTTTGCCATAGAAATGTCAGAAATATCAGAAGGGTCTGGCCTGATGCCAGGGACAGAACTGATCAGTCCATCCACCTATCCCAGGTGCTCACATAAAAGATCCTCCCACCTGGCTGCTGGTGGCTTATCTCTCTGCTGGATCTGTGAAGCTTCAAATAAACTTCCTCACGTAAACTGAGCCTGGTTTGGAGGGCTATCCCAGGGCATGTGGCTGCCTAGGACACTTGTCTTTTTCTTAAAGGAGGATCTTTCAAAGGAGTCTGGATTGAACTATGGATTTGTTAGAGATGACTTTTGTTGTGTTATGTTCTTCCTCTTCCTAAATGTGGAGAGGTGTTACCATAGAAGTATTCCTTTCCTGAATCTACTAAGATGGTTATGTGGTTTTTGTCCTTGGTTCTATAAATGAAGTGAGCCACGTTCATTGATTTGCATACACTGAACTTTCTGCATCCCAGAAACAAATCCTACTTTATCCCAGAGAATAATCTTTTAATATGTGCGGTTCCATCTAGTTTCCTCATTTTCTTGGTGAGGATCTTCACATCTATCTTGGTGGCTTATATTGTCATTGTCAACAGCCTAGAATTATCCAGGAGGCGAGCCTATGAGCATGCCTGTGAGCTATTAGCTTTTATTATTGTCATTTTATTTTAGTATGTTCGTGCCATGTTTGGGTGCTGAAGCATGTGTCCTATGTGCATTCTGGCGGAGGTCCGAGGAGAGCATCAGGAGTGCCTTCTATGATATTTCCTTGAGACCGAGTCTCTTGCTGAATCTGGAGCTACAGTTTTCCGTCAAGCTGGCTGACCAGTGCGGCCCAGCCATTCTCCTGTCAGTGAACTCTACAGGACTGGGGTTATAGGCGTGTGTGGTCACAGTTTTTTTTTTTTTTTAACTCTTAGTTACTGAGCTGTCTTCTCACCCCCCGAGACATTATCTTGATTGAGGTAGGAAGACCCACCTTACCCATGAAAATAGCACCTGAGATTGGGCCCAGAACTGAATAAAGAAAAGAAAGTGGGGGCTGGAGAGATAGCTCAGCAGTTAAGACCCTTATCTGCAAAGCCTAATGACCTGGTTTAATTTCCCAGTACCCATGTAAAGCCAGTTGCATCTGGAATTCATATTCAGTGTCTAGAGGCCCTGGCACACCCATTCTCTCTCTCTCTCTCTTCCTCCCTCGCTCTCTCTTTGTTTCTTGCTGCTTGCTAATAAACTAAAAATTGTTTAAAGGAAAAAAGGAAGCTGATCACAAGCATTCCTTGCTCTCTTCTCCTCACACCAGAACACAATCAGGAAGCTAGTGGCCTGAGGCAAGAAAACAAAGAGAAATAAACACTTCTAGGAGAATTTTTGACCTTCTGAGCCTTGAATTTGTTTACGGTAGAGGACACTCACCAACTGCTTACATGCTTGAGACATCTTTCTCAAGAAATAATGAAGATATTTTCCAATACCTATGAGGCATACTCTGGGATAGAATATGGACAGGCAAGGCATTTTATTCATTTTCAATATGATCCCAGTACAACATATGTCTACAGCATAAAAATCTCATAACTGAACTTGCACTAAAACTTTACACAGCGTGCAATACATGTGGGGTGAGTAATTCAGTAAGATGAATGTTACATACCACTCCTGGGATTCCAGTTTGATTTCTTAAAATACATGAAACATTACCAGGGAAACTAAAAGTAAATCCCATGAATTTATTTATTGACATTATACTTCTTTAAATGTCCTTAGTTTTCTAAGAGTATTTTTTAAAGATGTTAACATTCTGGCATGATTTATAGATTACAGAAACATAAGACCAAGTTTCATATGAACAAATCAAATTGAACTGACTTCTACAGGTGAAAAACACCATTGAGAAAACAGATTGGCTCTTTCGGCTTCTTAAATAATATCCCCCATCCTATTAGAACTCATTCACTTCCCTCACTTTTCTGATCTGTGCTACCAAGGGAAATGTTAGGATTATTAACAGTATTTTACATCTACATTGCAACACTTTATAGTATTCAATTATAAAGATAAATATCAAAAATACCTAGGACAATAACAAGTGATGCATTACAGTAACAGTATTCATGCCTTCCTACCAAGTCCACATTTTTAGAAAAATATATTATATGAAACTACAAACAGCCATTCTGACTTCAGCACACTTACTCAAAACAGTATATACAGTCATATTGGAGTCAGAACATACTACAGATCCACACAGGCTTTGTGTTGGAGGTCCCAGACATACAGCAACATATATACACATGCAAATCCCAGCTCCTGATGGAGGCTTGCTTGCTTGGCACAGGTATCAAGGCTCTCTGGTTCCAGTGGAGGGAAACAGCACTTCCATGTCGGGCTTCTGGCCTAGGCTGCCTCTTCCGCTGAGCAGTCGATTCCCGCATAGGTAAACTTCTCATAAAGTGTGGTGTTCACGTAGGTCTGCAAGAATGAGAATGGTTCAGAACACTCTGCTTTGCTTCTGTCTCTGCTTGGTTACATCAAGACTATGATTTTCTTAGCCTGTCTTCACTTGCATGCTTGGGGGGTGGCACTCGTCTTTGTCTTAAGTCCCTGTGTTGTGTTGAAGACACTTTCCCTGATGCAACCCTGGGCTTCTAAAAGTAAGATTTCCTACCATCCCTGCCCTCGCCTCTGTGCTTCTCTTTCTTCTGGTTTCTCACGGGTCCCCCTGACCAGGTCAAGGTTCTAGTGTCCTTTCTCTGTCCACATCTCATCCTCACCTCTCCCTGTGTGGTTCCCAGCCCAATCTCTGGCTGAATAACCACTTAGGTTTTGATGACTTTAAAGATCTGTTTTATCAGCCTAGATTTACTTGTCCATTGATCCCCCTTGGCCTTTTAGAATTTATTTTTCTGTTGTTTAAATTTTTTGTTTATTATTTATTTACAAAGGGAGAGAGAGAGAGAGAGAGAGAGAGAGAGAGAGAGAGAGAGAGAGAGAGAGAGAGAGAATAAGTGTAGTTGGGTATGCCAGGGCCTCTTGCTGCTGCAAACAAACTCCAGATGCCTACACTTACCATTTTGTACATCTAGCTTTATGTGGGTACTGGGGCATCAAACCCAGGCCATCAGACTTTGCCATCCAGCAACTTTAACTGTTGAACCATCTTTCCAGCCCTAGAATTATGTTTTTTTTAATAGAATTTTGACTCTCCCTGTAGGCTCAAGTTTTGTCATTGGACAAGTCACTTTTGTCTCTTTGTTTCTTCATTATAAAATTGAAGGACCAGTCATATATAAGATTAAAATTCCTTCAAGCAATCATAGGCTAATTGTGTGATAGTATCTTATACAGAAGTCTTATTTCTCTAAAAACTGTAATTTCCTCAGAATTGAGGGGACCTTCCTTTATGCCCCTGTAATACTTAAACCATGTGCAGAAGAGCTTGTTCAATTGGCTTCTTATTAACTATCCTGAGAACATCAAGAATACAGTGAAAAGCTGGATGTGGCGGTGTGCACCTTTAATCCCAGCATTCAGGAGGCACAGGTAGGTGGATCGTCATGAGTTTGAGGCCACCCTGAGACTACATAGGTCAGCCTGGGCTAGAGGGAGATCCTACCTCAAACCCCCCCTCCAAAAAAAGAAAGAACGCAGCTAAAGAGCTCCTGCCTTGAACCGTATGCTCACCTTTCGTTCTTCTAACATCCTGTTTAAGGACACCAATATCTGGGCAAATGATGGCCTCTCATAAGGCTTCTCCCGCCAGCATTGTCTCATCAGATCATATCTTTGAAAATAAAGAGGGAAAGGATTAATTCCGACTATGCTTCAGACCTGGGCATATCATCATGGGGAAAGCAAAGGAGAAGAAACCCAGCACTTATGTATGGCCATAAAGAATAGCAAGAGAAGAGGCAAGTATTGTGCCTAGAAAGTCTCCACTATGTCTCCTTCCTCCCAATCCACAGCCACTTTCTCCTTCAGCAGATCCAGACACAGCCTGGGTGCCATTCTTGCAGGACCTTGGTCTCAGCTATTCTTATCACCCAGAATTGACCAACTCATGTGTGTGGGACAGCATCTCTCTGAAATACTGAGTTTATGGGGGACACCTAATTCAAATGACCACACTGCATCTCTCAAAATGTTGCATCTCTTGTAAAATGCAGTGGTGCATCGCCCTTTTAGAGCCAAGGCATTAGAAGTCCAGTCACAAAAGCACAATGGGCTGAATGTTTGATAGTCATCGTTCATGACACCAGACGCTGATCTGCTGGACTCCCTGGCCTTCAGAACTGTGAGAAATACATTTCCATTGATAAGCTGCTTCTTTATGGCAATTCACAATAGCAGCCTGACCCAACATCAGGTGTAATGTAAAGCTTCCTCAGCTGACCACAGGCCTTCTTTCTCCTTATATCATTTACTTATTTCTTACGAGGTGCTGTTGAGCACACTGGGAAACACTGGTCTGCAGATGTGGAAAGAAATGTGTTACGGAAATGTGAATTCCTGGGGAGCTGCCCTTGACCTAGAGTCAGGATGCATGAGTGGCTTACCACCAACACACCTAACAGAGCCCTCAGGCTTCCTCATGCACACACAAGGCATTAGCCATCAGCCTAGGTTATCATACAGGTTCCAGCATGCTTTGAACTTTATGAGGCATTTCTATCCACTGAACCTCTCCTTATGGAATGGGTTTCAGAAGGGGAGCTCACTTCTTTAGTAATGGTCCAGATAGTCCAAGGTCACCTTAGTTTACCTGGGGTGTTCTACATCTGTAGCTTTTGTACCAGTGACATTATTACCAGCACTTTCTCTCACTTCAGCAGTGGCACAGTTTGGACAATAAATTATTTGCTCAGCTTTATCTCAACATTGCACTTTTCAAATCATGCCAGTCAAGAGCCTTTACTACCAGTTTAGTCTGGAATGGAGGTATCACCCACATCAATTATTCTTCTCAGAATAACTCTTATTCATGGAAAATAACTTCATGAGAAGCAAAAACATGACCAAAATCTATCTTCCTTAAAGGTACAATTCTGAAATCTGTATCCCCAACATAAATAAAGAGGTTGTACACATTTGTTTATTCATGAATTTAGTTCATTCTTTTCTGAATTTGTTACCCTTCCTCATTTCAACCTTCCCAAGAATCAGATCTTGAATCCCTCTGGGGTTTCTATGCCTGCAAAGCTGTTTCTCCTTGTCCATCACTAAAGAGTCCCCACGTTTTGGTCACCTCCCTGGTGGGTGTGTTTATATAGCAAATGGCTTCTCCAATAGACTCACAGGAAGAAGGTTAAGATCAAACAGCCCCGCTGAGGCCCAACTTACACCTCATCATCACAGTTGAGGGGCTTTTCCAGCCTGTAGCCATGAGGAAGCTTCTCATAGAGCTCTGCACACGTCATCCCGCAGTAAGGGGTGCCACCTGGAAGACAGGAAGTGGAGTCACCAGTACAGAAGAAAAATGAAGGGACGAAGAAGATCATACAGATCAGGTGAGCACCCTGTGTTCCTCCCTCTATGGCTCTGCTAGACACCAAGCAGGACTTAAACCTGGACTGTATGACCAGGGTCTCACCTCTGAGGAAACTGAGCTACTCACCTAGGCTAACAATCTCCCAGAGCAACACACCATAGGACCATCTGCAAGAAGAACAGTGCAAAACCAGTGATCAGCTAGCTGATTGACCACCACATGCTCCCCACACCCAAGCCCTACCTACAGGCCTTTTGTCAGTCAATGAAAGGTTGAAAGTCTGCTGGCACACAGCATGGGCTCCTCTTAGGCCTACAGAAGGGTCACACAGGTAAACTGGCCCACTTCTCTAAAGCCCTTAGCTTCTTAAGGAGAATATAGAAAGCAAGAAAAATTCCAAGTCTGACAGCATGGAGTTAAATCTCTTCTTTGCCACCCAATATCTGGGTGATCTGTGATGAGTTACAGAACATGCTGGGACCTCTAAGTATATTCCCTGTGGCCTTAACACCTGCTCCTCCATCTTGGCAGCTATTTTGGGGTGCTTGCTCTAAGCTAGGACTAGGGAGTAGAGGTACAGGAAGGCCACTACCCCTTTCTTCCTTTAGAAGTCACAAATTTACCACACAAAGACTCTCTGATAGGAAAGAAAACGTGGAACTTGCCACCAGTGACTTTTACACTGGAAACCACCTGGTCGGTGGCTTCATTCACTCCGAGTTTATTCTCTACACAGATGTACAGGCTACTCCTGTTTCTCTTTTACACCATTGTCAAATATATATTTTATGATTAAAAATCTCTTAGCAGTAAGGAGCTTACGCACACGTCACTGTTGGTTGTATACACACTGTAATTCAGGGACTCAATTGCCATCCAACGTACAGGAAGCCTTCCCTGGAGAGAACAAAGAGAGACACCACTTAGACAGGGCAGGGGCTTTGCAGACTCTTGGTGAGTGACAGGGAGCCTCGTTTAGAACTGCAGGTGTGAGGTACAACAGAAGCCTTGGCTGAGAACTGCAGCCACAGACAAGTTTCCACATTCACCGATAGGAAGCAGGGCTCCCTGTGACAATCTCATGAATTGATCCATGTGGATGGCACATCTCTTAGTCATTCAGTTACTTACCTGCTCACCTCGTGGCATTCAGGGGCACCCAGAAGTTTGAAAGAAGAGACGTTGGGCATAGAAAGTGAGGATATAGTTGTAATATGGGAAGGGGTGATGGTGATACCAGCTTAGCTTGGGGAAAGACCAAGGGGAGGGGAGCACCTGAGCTCCCTTAAGCATCAGATGGATGGGGAGGAAAGTATTTTGGGCCACAGGGAGCAGCCCATTTCTTGACTTATAGTATCCTGGCTGGGCAAAATGAGATGTGAACTGGACATTGTAAACCTTGTGTTCAGCTTTATTCTTACTTTCCTGAAATGCTCTGTGATCTTGGGCTCCATACACACCCCAGAAATGAGATGGCTTGTTGTTAAGAGATTTATCCCTTCACCCAGCAATGTGCCCAAACTTTTTTTATAAAAATAAATTTTTTTATTTGTGTGTGTGTGTGTGTGTATGTGTGTGTGTGTGTGTGTGTGTGTGAGAGAGAGAGAGAGAGAGAGAGAGAGAGAGAGAGAGAGAGAGAATGCATGGGCATGCCAGTGCCTCCAGCCACTGCAAATGAACTCCGGATGCATAGACCACTTTGTGCATCTGGCTTTATGTGGGTACTAGGGAATTGAACCCGGACCATTAGGCTTTGCAAATAAGAGCCTTTAACAGCTGAGCAATTTCTCCAGCCATGTCCAAACTTTTAACAGTGACACTCTACGTACATTAGCCAGTGGGTTGGGATAAAATCAGGAGGGCCAAGGAACCTCGCCCCTGCAGGCATTCTCCCTCACACTCACCCCTTCACTTGCCTGATCCACTAGCTCACTCTGCTACACAGCCAAGGAACGTACAGTGCGGCCCACAGTAACTCTGCTCTTCTAGGCTTCTGACCTGACACTTGATTTCTGCTTTATTCTGCCTCAGTCTCTAACAGTCTGTTCTCTACATGGGATGATCACTCTAAATGGCAGCTCGAAATGAATCTTTTCCTTAAATTATTTAGATCGTGTGTCCTAAGATCACAAGTCCTAAACTGACTCTCAAAACCCTTGGCTGGAATTCAAGGAGCCTGCAGATCTACTCCCTCCTCTAGCCTTGAATTCTCACTCCCTGTCCTACAGAGTTCATACTCTCCTTTGACTAAGGACTTTTGCGTATAATGAACTCCTCAGTCCCTCCAACTCATCTTCATCATGAAGCTCGAGATTTGCCCTCCAGGAAGCCCTCCATGATTGCACTCAGGCTTGGTTCCAGATGCCTGCTCTGTGCTCCCATGTTCCTTTGCTCCTTGCCTCTAGCTTTTAACTAGTACATTACCTATGTGTTTATCTGTGAGCTCTCACTGAAAAGTAGACACCAATCCTGATGTATGTTATACCCAAATTTAGCATAAGCATGAAACCACATAACACATCATTAATGAGGGGGTGGATGTATTAATGATAGAAAACTCCACATCACATAGTACAACTCACTGTGACACTCACAATGACACCCATGAGAGACCTTGAGAAAACCCACACTAACATAGGGCACCACCCTGACCATTGGAACCAGTATATCTAGATGGTAGGATTTGGCATATGTATGTTTTAAAGCTCCTCAGAAGAGTCCAAGGTGCAAACCACAGCAGGAATGGGAGGGGGTTAAGAAGTAATTGAGGTGAATATGACCACAATACATTGCATACAAGTATGAAATTATCAAATCATCAATTATGACCCTTATAAAAATAACACTAATTGTGCTTGATTCGGATAAAAGAATCTATGGTTTCCAGTGGCCCTGAATGCCAAGGGAAATTGGTAGCTCCTGATGAAGGCATGCAAAGCTGACAAAACTTGGGGGAAAAAATTGAAGCTGAGACATCCTGGCAGGAGACAAACCACACCTGGTCTTCACACAGGGCCCAAATGACACCTATGAAAAGGTGACAAGTCAAACAGGAGACCAATCACCACAGAAAGTCTGATAACCCATAAAAGGTCAATGGAGATAGACACCAATGATGCCCATGACAACCCAGGGCAAAAGTCCAGAGATACTTAAGATCTCAACAACAAAGCAGACTCAAAACTCACCCACTATGAATCAGGAAACTGAGCAGAAGAGGGGGCTAAAAGAATGTAAGAGCCATAGTGGGGGAGAATATCCAGAGACATCACCCCCCTCAGCAACAATAAACAAAGGGGGAAGAAAAAAGAGGGGGGGAACTGGCTATCTCCGGTGCAGTTCATACCCCTATCCTATGGACAGATCCAGTATGCACACCGAGGAAGTACCCCAGTGGGTAGGGACAGAGAAGAGGGAAACAGGAACACCTTCACAAGATTTGCTCATACAATGTAAATACTTATTCATAATAAAGACATTAAATTTAAGAAAATCGGAGCAGAGAAGGCAGCCACTATGACCCAGTGGAGTTCTGTTGTATTGTACCCTGCTTTCAGGGAGCTTTCTTCTCTTAATTTTTCTCCCCTGTCCTCACCTTGCCCTCCGCTCCCCAGCCCTAGTCTGCCCCATAGTGCTTTACCCTGCACTTGTGAGGCAGAGTTGAGCCTGACAAGCCCTCTATTCATACTCAGGATCCTCCCTTTCCTTCTATGCCAAGCAATCTAGGTTAGCCCCGGGAATCTGAGGAGGGCATTGAAAAACTTGCAGATCATGAAGCTAAATATCACCTGACTTGTTCATCCCGCCAACACTTGGAGTGCCACAACCCCAAAATGCCAGAGCGAGACAAGGAAAGAGATCCTGTGAACTCCTGTGAAGACCTGGGAAAGGTGGACCAGGTCTGTGGGTGGGTGATGGATGTCCCACTTCCTTAAGGAGAAACATGAATGAATGAATGAATGAATGAATGGGTCAGTGTCTGAAAGGCCTAGAGAAGCAATGCTTGCCTGGAAGCTTCTGAGATGAAGCTGATGTGGAGACTCAAGATCCATGCGGGGATGGATGGGGCCCCTTCACACCATCATTAACATAGGAGTGGAAAGACCCATGTGCTCATGTTCACTGAGCTTGTTACTGTGTGAACATGGCTACATTGTGGAGAGCTGTAAGCCAAGCATGAAAAGCACAGGTCAAGGTGATGCCTCGGGGGTTCTTTCCTCCTCAAAGAGTCCTTGAGTGCTGCTTCTATTTGATCTCATCAGTAATGAAAATAAATGTGCTGAGGAGAAGGGAAACCCAGGCTTGTGGATAAATGCAAGACTTGAGCCTTGCTGAGAGGCACACAGAAAAGACCCTTTTGTTCCATGACAACTGGAGCAGGCCCAGGAAAGCTGCTCAGAAAGGGAGGGTCATGCCGCTGAGAAGACCACCAGACACAGGGAGCAATGGCAGAGTTGTCCACTCCCTGGCCCTGCACTCTGCCACCCCAAGGAGATGGTGATGGCATGTTACCAAAGATGCAGCACTTTCAGAACTTTGTGATTCTAGAGTGGATGCCAAAAATACCATCAGTCCAGTTTCTCTCTTCTGCTAAGACTGTATGGTTTGGTTTTACTCTGATCTTGTATTGGAAGATAAATTGTTTCGCAGAGTGACTATTATTAGAAAAACATAGACCTGATTTTGTTTAAATGTAGATCAATGGTTTAGTTCATAAAATATGTGATTGATTTGAGAGACAGAATGGGCATGTTAGGGGCTCTTGTCACTGGAAACGAACTCCAGATGCATGTGCCACTTTGTGCATCTGGCTTAACATGGGTACTGGAGAATTGAGCCAAGGTTGTCAGGCTTTGTAAGTAAGTGCCTTTAGCTGCTGAGCCATCTTTCCAGCTCAGTAAATCTGATTTTAGCTGAGTGAATGGTGACCCTTTCGTGAAGAGGGGACTCTAACATGGACCGTCACAAGTCATGCATTTCTCTAGATGGCCTCCTTGTGATGTCAGAACTAAGGGGAAACATGCTAAGTTTCTACTTCCCTGCCATGTTTGCTATTCATGAGAGGGGACAGAAGCTCATCAGAGGTTTCTGAGTGGAGCACTGACGGGTCCAACCTGGATATAGACCTGACATCCTGATCACTGAGCTCGAATGTTCAGATGCATGGCCACACATGACACACCTTCTTTACTGGCAAAATGAGACTAGGATGGGGTGTTAGGTGGGAGGAAAGGGAACAAGAGGGCCTTCTTTTTATCTTTATTATCAATAATTAGATACAGTGTATGAGCAAATCTTATGACAGTACCTCCATTTCCCTCCTCCCTGTCCCCAACCCACTGGGGGCCCTTCTCAGTGGGCATACTGGATCAGTCAAAAGGGCCTTCTTAAGCCTTCTCCACAGACACTGTTTGAAATATGTGAATGTCATATGTCACCTTCCTTTGAGATAGATAGCATGAGTGGTAGCCAATAACACCCCACTCCATAGAGAGGGGAAAATAATTAAAGATTTCAAGCACTATGATGAGAAGTCTTCAAGCTAAGCACTGACTCATTTTTAAAGCACTGCTCTTCCATTGCTAGATTAAAAATGAACCAGCACTGGCCCTTCAGTAATGATCAGGTTCACAGACTGCCTATAACCAATCACCAGGTTAAAGATGAAGGGCCTTCAATTGGCCATGGCTCTAAAGGTAAACAGATGACAGGAAACACAATGAGTTCTTCCTTCCCAAAGCTGACAAGAGCAAAGAGTAAACTGAGGAAATAGAAACCGTCACTTATCGTTGCTTCCTGGTGTAGACACATCTTGAGTTCTGGGCCACCCAGAGCCCCTCTCGGTGGACTAAGGACTAAACCAGATACTATGATGTTAAGTGTTTCCTCCTCAGTTGGTCTGAAATGATGGAGCATTACCCTCATGCAAAAAGGCCACGTCACTCTGAGAGGAGGGCATTTTCTCTCACTCAATAAAAGCTACAAGGATCAGAGTGGGCCCACTTTACCCTCTAAGCCCTACTTTTTTCTCGTACTTAAAGCTGTAACTTTTTAAATTTATTTATTTATTGTTTGTTAATAATCAGTAATACTGTTTGAACAAGTCTTGTGTTGTTATCCCCATTTTAAAGATGTAACTTGCCTCCTGCAACTCCTTCACCTGACACAGGGCATTCACCCTCTCTGTAATCTCAACAAATTGTCCTTGATGTCCCATCTGAGTCCATTTTAAAATTCTTTTTTATTAATAAGACCAAAAACCTGCAATGGGACTTTGTGCCCAGGTGACGACTGTAAGGTGTTAGAATTTGACAGAACAGAAGGTTGGCTGGGTTACACAGTATTTGCTAGATATGTATGTCACAATGAGCACTGGTGTTCTGACCCTTGGACAGGGGGTTATCTGTTTCCGTATTCTGCACTTACCATTGTCTTTTTCACATACACTTCTTGACCTCGTGACAGTCCAAAATCTGCTATTTTGGCTATATAGTTTTCACCAACTAAAATGTTTCTGGCAGCCAGGTCTCTGTGGATAAACTGAAATTTGAAACAAACAAACAAACATGTATTTTCAGAATAATCTTGCTTTTTGTCTTCATTTTGTTAGCAGAAAGCCCCAGAGGCAAGAGCTTTGGAATATACAGAATAAATAAAAGGGGCTTTAAAAGCCAGAATCCAGGTCTCTTAAGGTACCTCTCTACAACTCTCAGAGAGTGGATGGACTCTGTTAAGTGACCTGTCACATCCTGGGAGAATTATTCCAAAGGTGGTGGGGGAGCCCAGGTCCTCGAGTCTTCTGGTTACAAAGTAGTACCTCTGTTACTGCGCAGTATTTGGACGTGAACCAAGCTATGATGTATAAAGCCAATGCACCAAATGCATGTCACAAAATCCACCAGCTAAGTCTCCTGTCAGCATTGGTCATATGTCAATAAAATAGTAAATTTCAGGAGACTATAAGAAAGAATGGAAGATCGATGGCAACGGAGCCATGCCAACACAGGAAAGCCCTCAGCCCAGGAGAGGGTCTGTCTGAACACACCTGTTTTTGGCTCAGGTAGTCCATCCCCCGGGCCACATCAGCCGCGAAGTGGAGGAGCTGCTGGGAGGAGAGCGTGGAAGCCGTGCTGTTGGCGATGGCGAACGCGGGGTCGGTCTCCAGCACTCGGCTTTTGCGCAGGAAGTCCAGCAGGTTCCCATGGGGGGCATATTCGATGGCCAGGTACAAGTAGCCTGAGGGGAAATGGGGAGAGGGTCATCTTCCCCATGGCCAAGCAGCTTTGAAAGCTTTGAGATGTGCATTGCTTACAGTCTCTGTTCTGTCCAGAAGAAAGGGTCTGGGGTAATGCTGGGGACAGGAGGGAGGCGAGGGACACTCCCTGCATCTCTGTGAGCCTGCTAAAGGTGGGCTTACAGGGGATTCCTGAAATGCTTCACCAGCACTCAAACTCTAGTGGAAGGAAAGCAACGCATTCTCTTCCTCACACAGGACACCTTTTTCACAGAAGTTCGTATTTTTTATTCAATATTCAGGAACCCAACATAGTTATAAGTGTTATTCCAGTTGGCCTGTAGCAACAGTGAGAATGGTGATTCAATGCCCACAGTGGAAGGAAGAGCCCAGGACAGGTTACTCTCTCCCCTGCCTTCTCTTCCTCCCCATAGCCATTAAATCACCAGGTGCTGATTAGTTCACTGGCCAACAGAGTCTATTTCCAAAAGTTCCTTTTTGCTTGGGAGGACCTGAGTTTGGATGTTCAGCACCCATGAAACATGCTGGGGGTGGAGGTGTGCCTGTAATCTCATGGCTGGGGAGGCAGAGACAGGAGGATTCCTGGAGCTGGCTGTTTAGTTGAATCAGGGAGCTCTGGATTCAGTGAGAGACCCTATCTCAAGGAAATAAGATGGAGAGTAATTTAAAGACACTAATACTGACTTCACAAATGCACCCCACACTCATACACAAACACACACACTGTTTTGTATAAAGAGAGAGAGAGAGAGAGAGAGAGAGAGAGGAATGTGCACATACACATGCTAAAAATTTGTTTTACTTAACAAAAAAATCTTGCCAGGCATGGTGGCGCATGTCCTTAATCCCAGCACTTGGGAGGCAGAGGTAAGAGGATCACCATGAGTTCAAGGCCACCCTGAGACTACTTAGTCCAGGTCAGCCTGGGCTAGAGTGAGACCCTACCTCTAAAAACCAAAATAAATAAATAAATAAATAAATAAATAAATAAAATAAATCTTAAAATTTTAGGAAAAAATAACAGTGTTCCTGGAAAAAGTATGGGTATGGCTCAATATGTTTCTTTCCCTTCCCTCCATTTTTATTTATTTATTTATTTATTTATTTTGCTTTGGCAAAAACACTGATCTTCAAAGTCAGTGAACAGTAACGATTTTCCTGTCTTAAGATTTTTTTTTGTGGCAAGCCATCATTGTAAAATGTTGAATGAATTTGAACATGAAGATATTTTAAGAAAATGAAAGGGAAAAAAAAGAAAACAGGAAAGAAGGAAGGAAGGAAGAAAGAATCTTCAAGCACTGAATTCACTATAGTACAAGTAAAGACAATGTGAGTTATGGTATGAAAGTGCTTTCTTGCATATTCACATATAAATTTTAAGTGTGAAGCAATTATGTGCTAATCAGAAAAAATTTAAGGCATCTTTTTGTCGTTGATGACCTTTTTTTACTTTAATTTACTGCTACCTCACCAAATACTGTTTCCAGAAACTCACTCAAAAAACAATGCTATTCCTACATTATTCTGCCTATGGGACATGATCTGGATTTCAGAATTAAACCCTTATTAGTTCATAGAATGATAGATTGTGCAAAGCAACCATATTTTTAGTTTAATAAATTGAGGAAATGGAAGTCATCTTTTTCCTACTGTTGATGTTTTGGCTGCAAAAGTCAACAAAAGGTTGTCAAGTTCATAAAGAAGTATGCCAGCAGCTTTTCATGGGAACAAACTCTTCCCTGATATTAAATGTAAACATAAATCAAGAGCTACAAACATGGCATGCAGGCGGAGGCCAACTCATCAAAGATTTCTGTTGTGATCCACTCCTCACAGCATTACACACGTCACTCAGATTCACAAATTAAAAAGTATTGGTAAGCCAAGCATGGTGGTGCACACCTTTAATCCGAGTGCTAAGGAGATAGAGGTAAGAGAGGATCACCATGAGTTTAAGGCCATCTTGATAGTGAATTCCAGGCCAGCCTGGGCTAGAGTGAGACCCTGCCTCAAAAAACCAAAAAACAACAACAACAAAAAAAAAGGTTTGGGTAACAGAATAATTGTAAAACCCCCAATATAACTGTACATGAAAATACTTTGGATAAAAACAAAACTATCATACATAAGCTTATTATTCTTTAAACACCATCAGTGCTTTTACATTACAGAGCACTGTTAGCATTTCTGACTTCCAAACTCGGAATACGCATTCAGTGGGTTTCAAGGAGCAATGAAAACCAGACAATTAAGAAGCATCAATGCACTGCACTCTTTCTGGTGGCCAAGGTTCCCTACACTTCCACAGTGTTAAGGCTAGTCGAGAGAGCCCCTGGGTTGGTGAGAATAGAGCATAGATACAACAGATGCCAAGTGATCTAGTGATCTAGCTTCGGCACTTCCCCTTACTCGGCAAAGTCCATAAGTGAACCTGCTATTCAGGATGAACAACACAACAAAAGATAGGTAATAGTCCTAAGATTGTTATCTCTCCCATTTTCACTATGGAATGTTCTTGTTTTATTTTTAACACTCTACCAGGAAAAACAAGACAAGAACATCTTACCTCGATGTTCGCATGCTCCCAAGAGATTGATGATGTTTGGATGGTGTCCAAGTTTACAGAGAACCTCCAGTTCTCCAGCAAAGTCCCTGTGATCGTCTTTGGAAGCGTATTCTGGAAAGGAAGCCAATAGCTGTGATCCTGATTCATTATCCCTTTCCGGGAGCCACTTTCCCCTTCTGTCTGCCCACCACCGTCAGGTCTATACTCAAAAGAGCAGAGCTTCCCACCCTCAGTCCTGTTGACTGTGGACTGATAATTGCTTGCTATTGGGGGCTTCCCTATGCAGTGGAGGATGTTCAATAGATGCCAGACCTCTACTTGCTAGCTACCAGGCGCCCAGCAAAAGTATCCAGTTATTGCCAGACACCCCACTCCCCTCAGGAGCAAGATCAACCCTGGATGAAAACCACTATGCTCCATTTTATAAAAGATGTTGTATAGTCAGGAAATTGAACCTCACTTCTTTCTGTGCATGCTGCCCTCTCTCCACTGGTACTTTGACCAGAGGGAGGACCACTGGGGAGAAGGCTGTTGGTAGATGCTCAAACTGACTGTCATGTCTGAGTGAGGGGCAAAGTGCTATCATTTGTTTTTGAAAAGTAATGTGGTCAAGTGGCCCTGGAGGCTGTGTACATACTTGAGTATGCTGGGAGATTGTGGCAACATGTCAGGTAGACTAATGGTATCTGTAAGACTGACTGACAGGAAAGTCCAAGTCCTGTTCCTATCATGGGAGCTTCTCTTTGTGTCCCTGGCTCTGAGAGGCAATACCTTAGGAATATTTTCAAATTTCAATTTTATATAATAAGGCTGTGCCCTTTGGTAACTGCTCTCAGATACATCACTCCACCTGCAGAAATGGTCTGTCCTGGAGCCTGGTTAACCTCTTCATGGCATAGAAAACCAGGCTCCGATGAGATCCCACAAAAGACTACCATTATAAAGTTCTGCCCCCTCTCTTCCCTCACAATTTTTGCTGCTCCTCAAACTCCCTAAGACTAAACAAAGTAGAAAAGGATTTCTAGTTATTAGGCAAATTTTATTTGTTTATATTTATTTTAAATATCACTGGAGAGTGGGCAGAATGACTCCTTTCTGTAATTCCCAGTACTTGGGAGGCTGAGGAAGGAGGACTTCCATGAGTTTGAGCCCAGCTTGAGCTACAAAGTAAGACCCTGTCTCAAAACACACACACACACACACACACACACACACACACAGAAACTACTACCTCTAAGCATAGATAATATTTTATTTCCTGAATGTGATTTTCCTAACCACATATATAGCACAGATGACTTAAGAATCTCATCTTGGGTTCAATGTCAAGAAGTAGGAAAACCCCCTGAGGCAGCGCTGCACAGCCACAGTGCTTAATCTCACTCCCCAAGTTTTCTAGACCTTTCTCCGTAAAAGTAGCTTCACAGCCATGTCATGCATGAAGCAAAGAGAAGACAGACACCTGCCAATGAACTTGTCGTTCAGCCTTTTCAGATGTGTATATTGACCTTACTACAAGATACCCAGCAGTCGGAGATGAACACAGCTGGAAAGGGCTTTTACACTTGAACCTACAGAGGAGCTATGGATGGAGGGGTGGGTTCATTCTTTATGTACCTGGATGGAGAAGAAAGAACATGAGGGTGAAGTCCAGGTGGGTGCACTTTGAGGCACACACCCTGTGAAGAGACTGTGACTCAGAAGGTGTGATCGCCAAGATCACCGGATGAGCTGCACTTGGAAATGAATCGGAGATGGGAATTCTGTGACCCTGCTCAGACTGAACCTGAGACTGAGCACGGGTGACCGGTGGGGGCCGGTGCAGGGCAGGGCACGGCACAGCAGTTTGCTTACAAACAAGTCTTCCCAGTGATTCTGATGCACACTCAATTTTGAGAACCATTACATTATGAGAAACAATGACATTTCCCCAAATTAGCAGCACGCAAAGAATACCGATATTCCCAGGGGCTCCTACCTTTGTCTTCTTTATCTACATCCCCAAGCTGTCTGTCACGGGCCTGACCTCAAAGTATCACCTCCAGCTGCACAGAACAGCCACATCTGTCACCAGGCCAATTTATGGTTTTAAGGATGTAAGGCCACAGAGGAAAGATTTCAACAGGAAATCGAGTTTTCTCCCCACCCTTGTGAAACGCTGACACTGTCTTCCAACCACTGACCTTTCATCCTCTTGATGGCGGCATCCATCCGTAAGCCATCCTTCTTGATGCGGGCTTTCAGGACCTGGCCAAAGTTGCCCTCCCCTATCACATCTTGAAACTTGATGTCATTCCAGTCAAGCACTGGATAAATTGTGGGATCCCGGTTGTTTTTAGCCTTCCTGTTCAGGGCCAGAGTTCCTGAGTTGAACTGCACAGCTGGTTCTTCTCTCTGGAAAAATAATTTTTTCATAATTTTTGCGTCAGGATTTTTAAAAAATATATCTTAAGGTGTATTGTATCTTCTGGTTTGTATCTATATCTGGTGAAAAAGAAATGGTATTTCTAATTCTAGAATGGGAACAGGAATGGACAGCATGGGGCAAGCCTTATCCACCAGCAGAGCCTTGCAAAGACTGAGGCACGAAGGAGAGATACAGCACCATGCTGTGGGTTTGTGTTCCCATTTAGTCATGCTTAAGTTTTCCATTCTTCTGGGCACTGATCAGATGTGTGGTTCTGTATAGAGTGCTGGGAGAGCTTCTGGGCAACAATCATAGGTGTGTCTTAGAAAAGCGATCCTAGCCTCTTCTTTGCACTGGTTCATCCCTCCTAGGATCATCTCAGCTCTGGTCCATCCCTCCTAGGATCATCTCAGCTCTGCTCTATCCACCCTAGGATCAGAACAGTTCAGCTCTATGTCTGCTAGCATCATCTCAGCTCTAGTCTACACTTGCTGCTCTTACATTTTCTCATCCTGAAGTTTTGAGTTTTTAAACCCTGTCAGCACCAGTCATGTTCTGACCCATCATGACTCATGCTAACACAAAAGTGTCTCTTATTCTCCTGAACTCAGATGGCTCCAGAAGTTATCATGGGAAAGCACTAAAATCATAACAAACTCCATAATTAACCAACCCCTTGCCAATCTTCTCTCCAGCAATAGGCAAGCTAGCTGGCCTGGGCTGACAGTAAGATTCCCCTTGTCCTCCATAGAAGGCAGTCTTGTGGACTCGGGTGTGTGAAGGTGGACCTCATTTACAACATGTCATTATGTTCAGTATTTTATGTATGAAACAGACTAAAATCAAGCACAGGTTTATTCTATATAAACTGCAGAAATACCTGGGCTTTCGTGTATCAAAAGGACTATTGGTAAAATGCAATCTTGCAGAATCTGCTCCTAACCTAGGAATATCAAGGCAGTACTAAGTTCCACAAAATCTGACTGATCGCATATGCCGATATTACTCTCTGGATGATGGGATTCAAGAAGATGTTAGAAATGGGAAATGGGAACTAAGGAACACATGTGAATACCAGTTTAGTATCTTACGTTTATAGCTGTAATGTTGAGATCTGGTTATGTCCTTCCTTACCTAGAATACACATTCATTCTACTCAAGACTATTCTCCCAGTTGACTGGTGTATCATTAGGACAACTGTACATCACACTGTATGGAGGAATCTTGTTTTAGTCCTGTTTTTTTTATATTATTTTAAGTATATTTTTGCTCTAGAGTGGCAGACTCACTCAATACAAGCCTTACAAGCATGAGGACCTGACTTTGATCCCCAACACCTACATAAAAATGTGGGGTATGATGGCTTGCTTTTGTAATCCCAGCACAGGGGAAGTGAAGGCAAGAGGACCCTTAGGGATTGCTGGCCAGCTAGTCTATCCTAATTAGGTGAGTTTCAGGCTGATGAGAGACACTGTGCCAAAAAAGGTGGAAGGTGTTCCTAAGGAAGTGTGGTACTCTGCAAGGAAATATACCTCAGGCACGAAGGCCTCTACATTCATCACACACACAAACACATACACACACACACACACACACACACACACACACACACACACACACACACAATTATACTGGTTTGGGCAAGAAAGTATATAGTCATGCTATTTGCTCCTCATTTTATAATGGAAGCCAAGGGGTGGATGAAACTTGCCTATGTGTATCATTTGCTTTCCAAGTACATTTCCTGGTCCACATCTTTAAAGAGACAGTTCCCTCCATGTGGGCCTGCACTAATTAGCTAGTAAGAAGATGAGGTACTACCACGTTCTGGAAGGCCTGGGCCATTCTCCTTTGGACGTTTGCTCTCTTCAGTTGCAACATGATCAGAAATGCCAACAGCACCGTGAGGCAGGTCATTCCAGCCGAGCCAAGGATGGCTAAGAGCAGCATCTTGCCTCCTCCCAGGTCTGCTGAGGCTGTGCATGGACAGAGAGGAAGCCATGAGTTAGAGACTATGACCATCTGTGGGAGAAGCCATGGGGTCATGGGGCTGTGACAGCCCCTGCCCTGCCACCTGCTTTCTCAGGGACCTTGGGATATTCAGTGGAGCTGAGTGTGACTCACAGGATTTTATAAGATCTTTAATATGTGCACATGACTATTAATTGAAGTCAGTTGTTCAATTTTAGTTCCAAGTAGGAGTCAAATAGGTGAGTAGTATTTAATAGCCATAGGAACGAATATCTAGATATATAATTCTGAGTGACTAAATCTGCCTACACTCAGCTCCCTATAAATGCTTGAATGTTCTGATACAAAGAGCTTGGAGTCTCTAAGATACACTGCCTTGCTATGTTAATTTGCTTGTTTTAAAGAGTCGAACGAATGATGATACCCACAAAAGGAGGGAGAAAAAGACAAGACCAAAGGAATAATTAAAAACATTGCATTTAGGCTCAAAGCAGACTATTAAAGACCATGGCCCAGTCCTTCTGCTTTTTTCCTCAGTTTTTCCAATGAGATTAAATTCATTATATGTTTTTTAATCACAGCACAGACATCATGGTCCCACTTCAGCATTTATCATTCCCTTTGCGTGCTGTGCACAGCAATATCTACACTTGGTGAGCCACTTTTGATTTAAAGTGTCTTGTTTAATTTTTTTTCTCTCAATATAGCTTGGACTTAGATCATATATATATATATACTTTACCAAAATGGAGTACTTATAAAATTGAGGTTCTTACCCAGAGATGTTATCCCCCTCAGCTACAACACATCAAGTGGGGGGCACCTGGCTGCCTCCTGTGCTATCCATAAACCCTTACCACATGGATAGATCCAGTGTGCCCACCGAGGAGGATACCCAGGGGATTGGGGACAGGGAGGAGGGAAATGGGAATATCAACACAATATTTGCTCATTCAATGTATCTAATTTTGGACAATAAAGAAAAAAAGAATTTGAAAAAATTTAAATAAAAATAAATAAAATTGAGGCTCTTATTAAAAGTATAATCTAAGAACAACAATTCCCTGTCCACACTTGGCAAACACATCATTCCTTGGATATTGCAAAAACATTCCAGAATCAGCAATGAAAATGCAACTTATTTTACTTTCTAAAACCATATGTAACCTTCCGAGAGAACCAAAAGTCTTTAGTGTTGTAAGATTTTCTGAAAAAGAAGAATCTAATCAAACTATAAATCTTCATGGCAACTTTTTCCTTCAACTTCTCTGTCTACATTCCCATCATGCATTGGGTATTCCAGAGTAGATTCTCACGTTACAGCCCACCTACACTGGGCCATGGAACACTATAGTCAACATGCTTTATCAACTGCAATCAGTGAGCATGGTGCACTTGGCACTTGGGGAAGCTCTCCATCCATCTCAAAGAGCTAGAGAACAAATGGCCTGGATCAGAAAAGCAGAAGAAAACTCAGAAGAGCCTAGTGTCCTCAGCGCTGAAGCCGACCTTGAGAAGGAACAGAATGCCCCCCCTTGGATCCATCCTGTCCCCTACAGGACGCATACACCAAAGTCTCTACAACAGCCTTTCTACAGAATTAAAATTCATCCTACCAGGAGTTTTCTTACATTGTTGGGTAAGGTGTGTCTTACACTACTTCTAGGGGTTCATAATAGGAAATAGATCAACAGAGATATTTTCCAAGGCATTTGGATTTTAAGTACATACATAGTGATGGTAAAGTCCATTAGGACAAATGAATTGTCACATGACACACATATGAGATAACTTCCTCAAAACACTGTTGCTATCCAAAAATAGTCTACGGAAATACCTGTCTGCTACCCACCGTGAGATTGAGGGAGCGTCATGAGTTCATGAGAAAAGGTTAGGTTGCTCGATCCTATGTTGTTCTCAGCAAAAACGTCCACCTGGTAAGCTGTCTCGGGCTCTAGGCCCTTGAGCTGATACTGAGTGATGGTGGCATTCTTGATCTTCACATCGATGTGCTGGTCTTCATTCTTGCCTTGAACCTTGTAGCGGATGATAATGGAAGAAATAGAATATCCATCCATTATCATCCAAGAAACCACAGCTGAGGAGTCTGTAATGTTGGAGATCTTGATGTTTTCTGGTTGAGGAGGAGGAACTAGAAATTTAAAAACAAAGAATTACCTTAAGATATGCTGCAATCTCGCTAATTATTGTGCTTTTCAAAAATTTATTTATTTGAGAGAGAATGAGAATGAGCATGCCTTCTGCCACTGCAAACAAACTCCAGACACATGCACCACCTTGTGCATCTGGCTTTACGTGGGTACTGGGGAATCGAACCCAGGCCACCAGGCCCTTGCAAGCAAGTGCCTTTAATCATTGAGCCATCTCTCCAGTCCTGTTGTGCCTTTGTGAGAGGGTTCATGCCAGCTTATATACTGTCATGAATTTGAAGCGTGTGTTACCTTAGATGGTGACTCCAGTCTATGGGTAATGGTACTGTGATTCCTGTAGACATGAAAAACTGGCAAAAATGGGGAGATGGCTATGGGTGCATCCCCTATTTGTCTGTTTACACTGAGTGGAGAAGTTAGAAATTATTCTGTTCTACAAACCTGGGTACTATTCTTTTTTTTTTTTACAATCAAAACATTTATTTATTTATTTTTATTGTCCGTAATGAGTTACATTATTTAATGGGAAAATGATGAGTTGTTATCCTCAGTTCCCCTATGACCCTCTTCCCCATCCCCAATCAGCTGGATATCCTTCTCCATGATCATCTGGATCAGTCCTTGGGGCAGGGGATCATGGATAGCCTAGTAGTCAGCCCGGTTCTCCTGGCCCTAGTATGTTGTTACTCAGGGGTGTCATGCCTCTGGATTCTCCCCCACCATGGCTCTCACACTCTTTCCGCCCCCTCTTCCGCTCAGTTCCCTGAGTCGTGGTGGCTGGGTACTATTCTTAATGCTGGATGAAACTAAAAGATTTGGAGGGCTAATACACCGTGATTAAAATATGCCATGTATTATTCTAGATCCTTTGATGTGTTAACTCATTTCCTCTTCCTTACACTCCTTCTGTAAATACTGAGGCACAGAAAGATTTGGGGATTCAGCCAAGATCACAACTCTATTAAGCAAAAGATAGAGAACGTGGCTCTGCTCCATGGTCCATCATCTGAGCCACTGTGCCATATAACCTATCTTGACGCTAAATGCATTCATGAGTCAGTAGGCATACTTAAGTATACACATATGAAAATGTGGTAAGTCTTCACTGGACAAAACGCCCTAGAGATGGAGGAACATGAGATCACATTCCACTCTAGGACACAGGCAGGATGAGAGAGACACACTCTGAGGCGTCCAGGTGTGACAATGACATAACAGAGTTGTCCCAGCAATCTCACTGGGACTCGCTTCCCACAGGCTAGAGGGAGTTCAGGCTGTTCAGCGTGCTTCCACACGGAGACTCCCACACCCACAGAGCCATTGTTTTCATTAGCTAAATGTGAGGGGCAAACTATGACTTCAGTTATTTAAGGGATTCCTTCAGTTCCCAAAAGCAATTAGGAAACTCAGCTTGTTTCACTCCATAGACCATTTTCTTTTCATATGAAAACATGGGAACAGAAGAGGACATAAGGCAGAGAGGAAAAAAGGGTGAAATGTTACACTAGCTTTTTTCTGGGTCCTCGAATATTGGCGTCTTCTAGGTGGATGGGGGTTGGTTTTAGTTAATTTGTGAACCTCTGTCTATCCTGTGATGTATGCAGGTGTTGAGCCTGTACTGGAGAAGCGTCCAATGTCCACTAGAGCTGTCTTCACGTCGACAACTTTTCTTTGCATGTCATGGGTCTCTGCTGGCCACATTAACTTTGTAGTCTGTGGGCCAGAAAGTTGCCCCACCTTCCTGAGACTCCCTAGTTCATACCCTCAGAAGTGGGTGTCTGCTAGGTGCAGAGCTTATTTGTGTGTTTAGAAGATCATTGTGTTATAAAGTTGTTTTATGAGGCAAAAGTATACAAATATGAAATATGCATTCATAGTACTATATTCACAGTAAATAGTACATATCTGGGAATGTTAGATTACTATGTAATCTTGCAGGGAACAATGTTAGTTTGTATTTTTATAAAAATATGTAAATAAGTTGTATACTGGATTCAAAAGAAGATAAGGCATGTTGGTGAGTCATTAATTATGATTTGGGGTAGTTTACTAGCTGCTAGATATGGAATGAAATCAGATTTGAAGGCTCAAAATTTGATATCTCATTCTTATATGTTGCCATGGTTACCTAAGGAATATAATATGGGGAACCAATATAATGGAAAGAGGAAATTTAGAGTGAAGAAGTTGAAAATTTAGGATAGCAAGATTATAAATTAAGACTCTTATTGGAGTTATAATTTTCTTATAATTTATATTTTAAAAACTTGGAAAACTTAAACTTAGATAAGTTCCTAGACACATATGTCAGTAACAAGCAACAATATTAAATTGGTAATTGTTTCCCAACAAAGCAAAGCCCATAACCAGACAGACTCATTGCCAAATTCTACCAAATCTTTAAAGAGCTGAACCCAATGCACTTCAAACTACTCATAAAAACTAAGGGGAAGAAGCCCTATCAAAACTCATTCTATGAAGCCAGTATTACCATGATGCCAAAACCAGGTCCATAAACAAATTTCTCTGATGCACATAGATATAAAAGTTCTCAATAAAAAACTTGCAAAATGAATCATAGTAAAGAAAACAACATGCTTCTGTTATTGACAAAACTAAATATCTACATGTAGAAAAACCAAACTAGATCCATATCTTTTAATCAGTGTAAAAATCAATTCTGGGGCTGGAGAGATGTCTCAGTGGTTAAGGCATTTGCCTGCAAAATCTAACAACCCAAGTTCAATTTCCCAGTACCCACATAAAGCCATATGCACAAAAGGGGTGCATGCATCTGGAATATTTGCAGTGGTTGGAGGCCCTGGCACACTCATTCTCTCTCTCTCTCTCTCTCTCTCTCTCTCTCTCTCTCTCTCTCTCTCTCTCTCTCTCTGTCTCATTCTGCTTGCAAATAAAAATATTTTTTAAAAAATTCAATTCTAAATATATCAGAGAACTTATTATAAGATCTGTAACTGGTAGAGGAAAACACAGGACACAGGGAAAACATTTCAAGATATGGGCACTGGCAAAGGCTTTCTTAGAAGCATCCCACAGTATACAAAATAACCCCAATAATTGGCAGATGAGATTTCATGAAATTAAAAAGCTTCTGCATAACTAAAAAAGCAATTAGCAGACTAGAGAGATAGTCTATATCCAGAAAGGAAGAAAACCTTTGCCAATTGCACACCAGACAGAATTAATACCTAGAATCTGTAAAGAATTTCAAAAATTAATCACCAAATTAATAAATGTTCTAATAAAATGGACAGTTCTCAAAAGAAGAAATTCAAGTGGCCAATCAATTTTTGAAAAACTGGTCATCTTCCTTATCAGGAAATGTGAATTAAAACTGCACTGAGATTCCATTTCACTCATCAGAGTGGCTCTCATCAAGAAAAGAAATGAGGGTTGGGAGATGGCTCAGTGTGTAAAGCTCTTGCCACACAAATGTGAAGACCTGAGTTTGGATTCCTAGAACTCACATCAAAGCCACACACAGTAGCTTGCATCTATAATCCCAGCATTCCTATGGTAAGACGGGAGGTAGAAACAGGAATATCTCTGGAAGCTTGTGGGGCCAGCTAGCCTGGTGAATACAGCAGACAATTAGGAAACCCATGCATTGAATTAATTTAAGATACAAAAATCTCTACATTATAATACAAAAAAACCAAAATAATTCAAGATAATATAATTCCACCAAAAACTATAAATCCATCAGAAATGACCTTCAGTAAATCAAAGAAGAAAACAAACTCCAGAGGAGAACACAAGAAACCAACTTAAGGAAATAAGAAGGTCAATACAAGATATGAGTAAGGAAATAGAAATAATAAAGAAATTCCAATCAGAATTGCTAGAAATGAGAACCACGGTGAGTGAAATACAAAGCTCTATAGAAAGTCTCACCAATAGAATGGATAAAGGAGAGAACAGAACACCTAAACTGGAAGACAAGGCGGCAGAACTAGAACAGTCCAAGAAAAAGAAAGACAAACAACTAAGAATGTATGAATGGGAATTGAAAGACATTCATGATGCTATGAAGAGATCAAACATAAGAATTCAAGGTACAGCAGAAGGAGAATAATTTTACTCTCAGAATATAGTAGATATTTTCAACAAAATCATAGAAAAGAATCCACCCCCCCCCCCAGGGAAAGTGGAGCCAATGCAGATACAGGAAGCATTCAGAATACTAAACAGTCAAAACCAGGAAAGAACTTCTCCATTCCATATTATAATTAAACTACTGAACACACAGATCAAGAAAATATATTGAAGGCAATAAGAAAGAAACATGAAGTAAAGTATAAAGGCAAACCCATCAGAATCATAGCGGATTACTCAACACAAACCCTAAAAGCCAGAAGGGCTTTGGGTGATGTATTTCCAAGTCCTGAAAGATAACACCTGTCAGCCAAGATTACTATATCCGGCAAAGCTACCCATCACAATTGAAAGAGAAATAAGGACTTTCCGTAACAAAGATAGGCTAAAGGAATTTATGTCTACAAGGTCAGCTCTACAGAAAATACTTAAAGGTATCCTTTAGACTGAAGAGAAAGAAAAACACATATATAAGAAAATGGGAAAAAATGAACCATATTCAAATAATAGGTAATACAAGAGAATAAAGGAAAACTACAAAAAAAACAAGAAATGGCAAGAATAAATACCTTTCAATAATAACTCTTCACATCAGTGGCCTCAATGCTCCTACAAAAAGGCATAGACACAGACTGGATGAAAGGCAGGATCCTTCTGTTTGTTGTCTCCAAGAAATGCACCTCTCCATAAAAGACAGACACCACCCCAGGGAGCAAATGGGCCTAGGAAATAAGCAG
>PVHP010021900.1:0-28963 GCA_004024765.1 Zapus hudsonius
CAGGTAGTAAGAAATCATCCAGGGTGGGCCTGACAAAGGAGTTTTTAAAAGAATATGGAGCACCTGGGTATATTACCTAGGGGCTCTGTACAGCTGAAAGTGGTCCCAGATCAATAGCAATAAAACAGGAATCTCCATCTTGTAACTCTGAGAAAACAAATTCTGTAAGATGTTGAATGATCTGGGTAGAGGAGTCTGATTTTATATGAGACTCACAGCCCCAGCCACACCCTAATTTCAATTTGGTGAGGCCTGGACAGAGGGACCAAATAATCTGTACCTGGATGCCTGACCCACAGGAACTGTGGGATGAATTTCATGGGTTTTTGTTTTTGTTTTCTTTTCTGGTGCTGTGGATTGAACTCAGGGCCTCCTGCAATTACTCGTGTGATATACCAGTGCACTACACCTAAAGCCCTCTAGTGTTGTTTTAAGTTGTTAAATTCATGGTAATTGATTGCAGTGTGATGATTAACATGGATTTTCAACCTGAGTGGATTGAGGGATGCCTATGAAATTACTAAAGCACACTTACAGATGTGTCTGTGAGGGCATTTCCAAAGATGGATGGTAAGTGGTACAGCAACTGCAGGGTGGAGACCTGCCCTGAATGTGAATGGTACCAACTTCCAGGCTGGGGACCCACATAGAACAGAAGCATCAGGAGGAAGTTGGCATGCTGTCTTATTCTCTGCTTCCCAGCAGCAATGCAGTGAGCAGCTTTGCTCAGCTTATCACATTCTGCCTCAACATGGGCCCAGAAACTGGCAAGATTAGAGCAGTTTAGAATCTAGGGCTGATTCCCCTATATGCCTAAAACAAAACCTTTCTATTTAGTTGTCTTATGATTATAAAGTTTCCTGCTCTGGCTATGAGCAAAGAAACTATTTTCACAAATTGAATAGCTTTGAACATTATTCCCTCTTATTCTTTCTCCAGCCTCAGGTAGTTTTCATCATGCCTGCATTAATCATAGAGACTCCACAGGAAATCTTTTAAGGTATCAGGAGTTCTTTCTCTTTGTAGCTCCAATACTTACCTACTTTATTAATTGATTGATTGATTGATTGATTGTAGACTCTTGCAAACCTGGCCCCCTAAGAATCCCAGATCAGGAATCAGGAAGCTTCCTAAACTCAGGGAGCTCAATTGGCTCTACCTAAATCCCTTCATTCTGCACGTGGCCTGGAACCTCTCCAGCTCTGCTAGGATGATTATAGGCTCATCTTAACAGGGTCACCGTCTTGCATTCAACAGGTTCACCTTCTTGCATTCATTACTAGTTTTTGTTATCCTTGTCAAGATTCTTGAAACCGTCTTCCATGTATATTTCCATTTTCTTTTCCAGTTTCATTTAGGAGGATAAATCTAGTTTTTTACTTCATTGTGACTAAAAGTGGAATTCTAGTGCTACACTGTGCTTTTTGTGTGTATGTGTGCATGTGTGTGCATGTGTGTGTGTTCATAAGTGAGTGGGTGTACATGTGTGCACACCTACACAGGCATGCCTATGTGTGAAGACCAAAGGTCAACTTCAAGTGCCTTCCTTTATGGATGTCTACCTTATTCATTGACACAAGGTAATTTACTGAACCTGGAGCTCACCTGGTTAGAACGCTGATCCCAATGGAGTCCCTGTCTCCATCTCCCCAGCACTGGCATTACAGGTGGGTTCTGGGGACCTGAACTCAGGTCCTCATGGTCGTGAGGCAAGCAAGCACTTTACCCATTGAACCATCTCCCCAGACTTTATATTGTGTTTTAAAATCCTCTTCTTTGCTCAAAGCTCTTCTGAATTATGCACTTGATGAAGTCTTTCTCATATCCCAAGGTTGGGTCAAATGTTACCTGTTAGTTTCAGCCCAATACTAACTTCCAGGAAGAAATAATCATTCTCTTCTTTGTGCTCCCACAAAACTCATTATGCCATATTATATTATGCATAACATTTTGTCTTAATAACTTAATTAGATGACTATCTTCCCTGTTGGAATATTAAAAGAAATATTTTTTCATTGAGTGCTATAATAATAATAATTATTATTATTATTTAGAAAAGGGTTTTAAATCCATTGACATAGATAAGTTCCAACAAATCAAACCTATAACAGGATTTGGGACTATAATGATGAAAAAATATTTTTCCTAATGTATGAATCAGGGTTCTTCACAAAGACAGAGCCAGTAGGAAGGATATGTGTGTGTATATGCTTCTTTGTGGTAAGGTACTGGTTCACATGATTTACTGTGGCTGAGAAGTTTCGGGATCAACAGCTTACCAGTTGGAGACCCAGGCAGTCAAGCAGAGAGAAAAATCGATCTTCCTCCACCTTGGTGAGTAGTTGGATGATGTACACCCATGTGGGGGAGGGCCGGCCACCTTGTTTAGTTCATTTATTTCAGAGCTATTCTCATCCAGAAGTATCCTCCAATCAGCTTTTCCTCACTCTGACAGTATACCCAGCAGGGCTACTTAGGAGCAATTAATTTTGGAGGTGAAGGCTCCCTGGCAAAGGCTGCCCCTTGGCCACACCATTTCATGGCATGCATGTCTATAGTGAGTACGGCAGGAATGAGCAAAGGATTTTATGTTGAGAGAGGATGGGAGGAGCCAGGTTGTCTCCATCTATAACAGTTCTTTCCTGAGAACTCCTTGAGTTTTCAGGACTCCTAAGGCCCTATCTCTTTTTTTTTCCTTTTAAAGTTTTATTTATTTACTTGCATGGTGAGGGGTGATGGTGTGTGTATGGGTATGCCAGGGCCTCTGCCACTATAGAAGAATGCCTGCTGCAGTGCCACATTTGATGCCAGGTTTACATGGGCCTCTGACTCTTGAGCAAGCTTCCCAGTACCCCCCTATCTGTTTGTTTTTAATTTATTTATTTATGAGGAGAGAGAGAGAGAATAGGCATACCAGGGCCTCCTGAGGCTTGTGCCACTTTGTGCATCTGGCTTAGTATGGGTATTGGGAAACTGAACAGAGCCATTAAGTTTTGCAAACCAGCACTTTGACTGCTGAGCCACATCCCCAGCCCCTGCCTGGTTTTTAAAAAAAGTTTTAATTGACAATTTTCAGAAACATATACAATGTATTTTGAAGATAATCTCCTCTCATTAGCTTATGTTGTCTCCCTTCACATTCTTCTTCCACTGAACCCCTGCTTTTCCCAATTAGTCTCTCTTCTGTTCTGTTTTGTGTTTTGTCCTCATCCACCATCCATGGTGGATGGAAGGCCCCATCTCATAAAGGTTCCACCACCTCGCAATACCATCACCCTGGGAACAAAGACTTTAAACATGAATATCTTGGTGTACACAATTAGACCACATCTGAATCATAGCCACATAGACATAATGTTTAACCAGCTGTTCCCAGCAAGTTAACATGATAGCTACCTTTAAGGAATTCATAGCATAGGGAGGGGATATCCTTTTAGGCTAACAAACAACCATGGTATCATCTGCAGCAATCTGAACAAGATGCTATGTGGTGTGTATAGTACATAACAAAATAGAAAAGTCTACCGAAAAACCACAGGCTTATTAGGCTCCACCTGAAACATGAGAACTAAGTAGGAATCTAAAGTAGTGCTCTGTAGGCAAAAAGCTAGTTAAAAGAAATTCTACCTGACTAAAATAAACCATGGTTGAAAATACAATAGATATGGAAAATATTATCATGCTTTTGTGGTGATGGCAAGTAGTTATAGCATGACTATTTCAATACTATTTTCTTCATTGATTTGCATTTGTAAAAATTCAGAAAAAAATGAGACAGGGTCACTTTACCTCTCAATATTTTTAAACTACTTACTGATGAGTAAAAGTGGTCCAGCCTCATCTCCTATGGAGCTAGCTAATGCCAACATCAATTCCTGAAGGCTTAATGTAGATTTCACAGATAAATAAAATAGCACCCAGTTATCAAGATAGGACAAGTAACGTCTGTTTATTTGATTTTTGTTTTGTTTTGTTTTTGCTTTTTGAGACGGGTCTTTTCTCTAGCCCAGGCATGCCTAGAACTTGCTCTGTAGCTCAGGCTGACCTTGAACTCATGGCAATCCTTCTTCCTCAGTTTGCCAAATGCTGGGATTATAAACACAAACCAAGCCCAGACCAAGTAAGCTTTTATTTAATTTTTAAAATTTATTTGCAAAGAGAGATGGGGGAAAGGAGAGCGAGAAAGAGAAAGAAAGAGAGGGGGAGAACGGGTGTTCCAGGGCCTCTTGCCAGTGCTAACAAATTCCAGACCCTTGCACCACTTTGTGCATCTGGCTTTACGTGGGTACGAGGGAATCGAACCCAAGCCATCAGGCTTTGCAAACAAGCACCTTCATGAGTCATCTGTCCAGACCCCCATTTATGAAGGAAATAACTGAAGTAGAACTGGTAAATGGAATTTTTCAGGACATTTTGTCTATTTCTCAGCACGCATGGCCTAGGCATGTGCTCCGTGCTCAGGGAAAGCAAACTAGTACTTTAATATTATCTTCATCAACGCCCCGGAATGAAGGGCGCAAGGAAGGAGAGGAAGAAAGGCAGAACTGCTGCCCCCAAAGGCAATTAAAAACACTCTCATCCCTTCTCCTGATTTTGTATTATCCACACTACTCTTTTTAATAGTCCATTATATTTAGCTTAGCTAAATACTGGCTTGCAGTGATGTGAATACGCTCTTCCCATGACTGTTTCTTCTGTCTGTAGAGACTGTTCATGGAAAGCAAGTTTCTTATGGGAAGTAATTTGCAATTCCAATGAGCAACATAGTGAAATCAACCTAAAACAAATACATTTAGAAGAATATGGTGTTGGGGGTCAGTTGAACCCTGTTATTAAAAAAGTGCTATTATTTGAGCATTGTATGTGCTTCATATAAACAGGTCTCAGAAGGAGCCTGCATAACATTTTTAAAAGGAAGAGAGTTTAATACTTTCTGTTCTGATCTCATTGAACTTTTTTTTTTTTTTTGGTCTGATGTGTTCTTCCTCAAAAGGGCAGAATCCAAGCCCGATGCAGAGAGAAGGGTTAGTGTGCTCTATAAACTGTTAGAGACATTTAAAAAATAGCCCATCTGATGGATTCATGCATGGCTCAGAGCCTTGGAAGCGCTTGAAGACTTGCTTCCTGTGCAGTGGTGGTGACCACAGAGAAGCAGAAATGAAGGAAACAGAATGAGATGAGAGCTCTGAGGAAATCTTTAGTAAGGCTTTATTGTTGTTAAACCTTTTGCTGAATCACATAGAGAAGGAGTTTCCTTTGGAAAATTCAGTGCATTTTCAAGCATACCATAAATTAAAATTCACAAAATTTGCCTGTAAATAATATCTCTTTGTTATTAAATTTAATTTTTGGGGGGAGGATATGACTGAGAATCAGCTACTAAGGAGAAATTTTTTTGGTTGTTTTTTTGAGGTAGGGTCTCACTCTAGCCTAGGCTGACCTGGAATTCACTATGTAGTCCCCGGCTGGCTTCAAACTCACAGCGATCCTCCTACCTCTGCCTCCCAAGTGCTGGGATTCAGGGCATGCACCACCAACCACTCCCAGCTGAACCTTAAAAAAATACATTTTTAATTTATTCACTTGTAAGCAGAGAAATAGAGAGAGAGAAAGAGAGAGATAGAGAGAGAGAGATGGAGAGAGAATCTGGGTGCACCAGGCTTTTAGCCACTGCAAATGAACTCCAGATGCATGTGTCACTTAGTGCATCTGGCTTATGTGGGTACTGGAGAATTGAACCTGGGTCCTTAGGCCCTGGAGTCTACTGCCTTAACCACTTAGCCCTCTATCCAGCCCCCTTAACCTTTTTTTAAAAGCACTGTGGCTACATTAATGCTAGATTTGTAATATGCCTTAAGAGTGCTAATAGAATAAAAGTTGACATAACTATCATTTGCTCTTAACTTTTTAACTAAAAATATTGCTTGAAATAGGATATACCTGCCAGACATAGTGGCACATGTTTATAATCCTAGCACTTGGGAAGCGGAGGTAGGATGATCACCATGAGTTAGGTAGGAGGCCACATAATGAATTTCAGGTCACCCTGGGCTAGAGTGAGACCCTACCTTGAAACCCCCCCCAAAAAAAAAGTATGATATACCTGTCAACAATATTAACATGAATAGCTTCATATTGATTTTTAACAAAATCTTGCATTTGCTATCTTTTTCAAAAAGGATTTTATTTGCAGAGAGTGAACAAGAGAGAGAATGGTGGGCCAGGTCCTCTTAGCCATTGCAAACAAATTCTCTAGGCATGCACCACTTAGTGCATCTGGCTTATGTGGGTACTAGAGAATTGAACCCGGGTCCTTAGGCTTTGGAGTCGACTGCCTTAACCACTGTGCCATCTCTCTAGTCCTCCCTTGCTATCTTCTTCAAGACTCTCTGCCCTGTATTGATTGGCTCCAGCAGTGACTGTTTCTCTCCTATCTTTGCACTCTGTGGAAACATGTCTTTCCGTCACTCTATCCTTATTTTTCCTGTCAGTCATACTCTCCCAAAGGGTGGCCCATCTGTTTACAGCTTCTTTCACTAATTAAGACTAATCCACTTGAAAATGCCATATAGAAAAAGAGAAAAATATGCAAAAAAGAAAAAAGTAATCCACTGAAATATAATTTGCTTATAGTTTTAATTTCTAAACTGGTTTTTCATCACCTTGGAAGTAGAGAACTATTTTCTTTCTGTGTAAGACTTCATTCTAAAAGCCCGAGTTGTAATCATGATAATAATAGTTACTCAATGTGCTCTTTGTTACAGACAGTTATCTTCAAAGTTACCAAAAATACTTTTCAGACAAAACTTTAACTTTTAAACTAATGTTTTAATTTATTTTACTCTTCTTTGTTAGTTTTCAAATAGTCACCATAAAATATCTATATATTGTTATACTGAGTCAAAATGAAAGTCTAAATTTTCTTTAGAAACTAAACTGAACTAAAAGGGGCTGGAGAGATAGATCAGCGGTTAAGGCACTTGCCTGCAAAGCCTATCGGCTTGGGTTTGATTCCCCAGTACGCATATAAAGCCAGATGCACAAAGTGTCACATGCATCTGGAGTTCATTTGTGGCGGCTGGAAGAGAGGCCCTAGGTTACCCATTCTCTCTGTCACCTCTCTATCTCTCTCTGCTTTCAAATAAATAAACTAAATTAAACTAAGAGCTGAAATGTATTATTAAAGTGATTTTGGGGCTCTTATGATTTACTTATATTTCAAAAACTTCTAAATATGTTGTGTTTCTGTAATTTACAAGTTATGACATCACCAATTAAGAGGTCAAGTTACTCTAAAGACTAAAGGCTTGATTTTAGCATTTAATTTCATTCAGTCTTAAAGTTACTTTAATGCTGTATTGTGGGGAATACATGAATATATTCAGAACAAAAAATATATATTCATTCTTAATATAGTTTATCTTTTATTTATGTTATTTATATTTTTGCTAGAGACAGAGAAAATGAGTAAGAGGGAGGAAGAGAGAGAGATAGAGAGAATGGGTGTGCCAGGGCTTCTTGCCACTGGAAGGTTATATATTTTCATTTCCTCTAGATGGCAAAACTGAAATTCTCATTTCATTCAACTCTCTTGGAACATAGCTGACATAATACCTTAAAATATTTATTTATTTATTTATGAGAGCGAGAGCGAGAGCGAGAGCGAGAGCGAGAGCGAGAGCGAGAGCGAGAGCGAGAGCGAGAGCGAGAGAGAGAGAGAGAGAGAGAGAGAGAGAGAGAGAGAGAGAGGATATGAGCGCTTCAGGACCTCCTGCCACTGCAAACAAACTCCAGATGAATGCTGTTAGTTTTACATGAATATGGGAGAATTCATCTCAGGCCATCAGGCTTTGCAGGCAAGCACCTTTTAATAGCCGGGCCATCTCTTCAGCCCCATATGTAATTTACTCTTGAGCTCATCATTCCCTAATGAAATTCAAAATTTCCCTACGAGTGCCTGTTATTTTTGTACATCTCTGGAACTCTAGATAGAAAGTGGCTGACTATGCTTAGATCATTCCTGGCATATATTAAGTAAATATGGAAAAATTGAGAATTCAATAGAGGAAGAAAACTTTTTAAAACAAGGGCAGGGTATCAATTCCATTTTCTGCCTTGAACTCAGAAAAGCCCCCCTATGTGCTGTACCCTTATGCAAGATGCTTGTCTTTCCAAACCAGGTTCTGATAATTTGAGAGTTACGGTCAGGGTCATAAGATTGTTTTAAAGTTTAGAGCACAGGGAGAGAGGAGATGGCTCAGTAGATGAAGTGCTTGCCACACAAGCACAGCTGCTTGAGTTCAGATCCTCAGAGCCATTATAAAGACAAATGTGCCAGCTCATGTCTATAATCCCAGCATGCAGGCCGGCTAGCCTTGTGAACACAGCAGTGAATGAGAGACCCTGCCTCAAAAACAAAGTGGAGGGGCTGGGGAGATTGCTCAGATGGAGACAGAAGGATTTCCCGAAGCTTCTGGCAAGTGCAGCAAAGAGTGAGAATACAGTGAGAAACCCTGCCTCAAATGAGGTGGACTAATAAATTGTCCTCTAATCTCTACATGGGTGACATTTGCCGAGCATGTACAAAACCCTGAGTGCAGTCCCCAGTGACACACACACACACACACACACACACACACACACACACGTTCTCACAGAATTTAGGGACTACAATAAAAGTAAGATGATGAGGAAAGCACAGGCTTCAAGTTATGAGGATGTCCTGCCTTCTTCTCTCTCCATAACCTTTGGGGCTTCAAACCTAAGGACTGAGGTCAAGTGAAGTTTTGGAAAAGTACTACACTTCTGAATCCAAAGAAGGCAGGCAGAGCAGAGCCACAGGTCATGGATTAGCCACCGAATTTTTTATCCTTTCTTTAGGAGAGCCAACAAACACAGAAAGGAGACCTATTTCTAGCAAATCTAGATAAGGAATAGATATGAGTAAATTTAACTTTGACATTGCTGTCCTTTGCTTCCCAAAGTGCTGCCCACTTGGCAGTGCTATTTACTTTCCTCTCCATGTCGGACTTACATATATGGGTGTATTCTGGAACTGAAAGGCTGTCACTCAAGTTCTGTGGATAAGCTCCTTACCTGTGTTGACAGAACACCACCGGGCAGGCCAAGCAAATGAATATGGTTGTTGCTAGGATACCAGGCTGTTTCCATGGCAGCAGGCACTGTTGTTTGCTACTCTCTCGACATACACCTGTTCCTTAAGAAATATGCTTGCTTTTATTTATTGTATAGCAAATACTTAAGTAGGAAATAGCATAACAACATAGCTATAGCTTCTCCATAGCTTTCTAGAAGAAAAATACAATATTTCAAATGCAGAATGATATGTAGAAATGAATTTATATGCTGTGACACCTCAGTCAATATAATAAATGTTTTATGTGACCTACTGATTCACTATTTTATATATATATATAGTTTTTTTTCAAGGTAAGGTTTCACTCTATCTCAAGATGATCTGGAAGTTACTCTGTAGTTCCAGACTGGCCTCGAACTCAAGAGTTCTCCTACCTCTGCCTTCAGAGTGAGCATTTGGATTAAAGGTGTGTGCCACCATACCTGGCTTAAGATTCTTAATTGTTTCACTAGCTGCTTTGCTAAACACAATTAACTAAACATAGGACATTCTAATTTAGAATCTCATTATATCTCTCCTGTAAAGTGTATAGTGTAGTGTATAGTGGCTGTCCCTTATCCATGGGGATTATGTTCCATGCTCCAGTGGGCTCCTGAAATCAAGGTTGCTACTGAACCTTATATGTAGAATATACATACATGCACACATGTACATACATACATATAATAAGGTTTAATTTGTAAGTCATGCATGCTAAAAGGTTAACAGTATAGAATGGGATAGTTACAGCAATATACTTTAATGAAATTATGTAAGTTTAACTTTTCAAAATATCTTCTTGTGTTCTGAGATGTTCGTGGAAAGGAAGCACCTCATAGCCTCTCTTTGGCATACTAAAATTTCCAAGATCAATCCCCTTGGATCTGGGGGACCATTATTAAGCAAGAAAAGATTTTTCTTGAATACTGGTATCATGATACAGGGACAGTTGATCTGAGAATCCGGATGGCTGCCAAGTGACTAACAGGTGTGTGGCACGTACAGTGTGCGTACATTGGCAGGTGGCGTGAGATTTTATCATGCTACTCAAAATGGCATTTACTTTTAAGTGTATGAATTGTTTATTTCTGGAACTTAACAATTAAATTTTTTGTTTATTTTTCGAGGTAAGATCTCCTTCTAGCCCAGACTAACCTGGAATTCATTATATAGTCTCAGAGAGGCCCTGAACTCACAGTGATCCTCCTACCTCTGCCTCCCGAATGATGGGACTAAAGACGTGCGCCACCACGCCTGGCTCTCCATTTAATATTTTTGGCTATGACTGACAAGAATCTGAAACTGGGAAAAGTGAACCCTCAGGTCAGGGATCACGAGGACTACTGTGTGGCTGCCAGTTTGTCTCGTTCTGATGTAATATTACAATCAGATAATCTGCCTCTTAAAAACATGAACTAATTTCCTAGTGCAGTGATCCATCTATCCCTCCAGCCTGTGAGTCAAATCCAGCTGCCTGTATTAGTGCTGCTTGAGAACTAGCAATGATTTTTACAGATGAACATTTTTCAAAAAATTTTACTTATTATTCATTTGCAAGGCGAAAGAGAGAGAATGAGAATGGGCACTCCAGGGTCTCTTACTACTGCAAACAAACTCCAGATGCATGTGCCATTTTGTGCATCTGACTTTACATGGGTACTGGGGAATTAAACTGGTTTTACAAGCAAGTGTCTTTAACTACTGAGCCATCTCTCTAGCCCTACAGGCGAATGTTTATAATGCATTTGTTGCTGGGGTACACTCATTTTGATCTTCAATTCTTCATAGAGTGGAACGTTGTTACAAAAATCATACTGAATTGTTAGTGTATTTAAAATTTCATCAATAAAATTCTACAGAAACTTGTTTTCTATCTTATCATATAAGTACTTACATGACATCACTGATTATGTATCTTGGCTTGCAAAGCTTAAAATATTTACTAGTTGGTGCTTTATAGAAAACGTTTGTCCATCTCTGTCCCAGCACATTTACAACAAAGTCAAGCACTTCAGGCTGAAGCTCGAGGACCTGCTTGACCTTTTCTCAGCCTTTTTATAAGTCTCACCCTTAACCTCAGCCTCTCCTTTCACCGGCCTATTTACTGCTCTCCATTTTCCTGGCCTGTGGTCTTCGTGCTGCTCCTTGTCCCTGGAATGTTCCTCCCCTCTCTTGATACTAAGGCCCGCCCTTTCTATGAGGTCCTCCAAGTTTTCTGCTGTTGGATTATGTAATCTCCTCATGTGCTCTCCTGTTGCACAATGTACCTCAAGTTCCCAGCTAATTAGGGTAGCAAGACAATATATGTGTTGGGGCAACAGGGGAGGAGGGGATCCAGGCGGACTAGCAGATGTAACAGTCACACTATGATTTTGCTTGTTTGTTTTTGAGAGAGAATCTTGCTATATTGTTCAGGCTGGTTTCAAACTCCTTGGTTCAAGCCATTATCCTCCTGCCTCATCCTCCCAAACAGCTGGGAGAACCAGTCATTACCAAACTTGGCTTTTGTGGTTTGATTCAGGTGACCCCATAAACTTGACGCATTCTGAATGCTTGATTGCCAGCTGATGGCAATTTTGGACTTGGAACTTTGTTGGAGCTGTGTTGTTGGGGGCAGTCTTGTGGGTGTTATAAGCCAGCTTCCCCTTGCCAGCATTTGGCACACCTTCCTGCCGCTCTTTGCAGTGCTGTGGTGATGTCCACCCTCTGTGCATGCTGTCATTTTCCCTGCCATGGTGGAGTTTCCCCTCGAGTCTGTAAGCCAAAATAAACCCATCCCTCCCATCAAGCTGATTTGGGTCAGCTTCTTTTCTGCAAAGCAATGAGTAAGCTGAGTACTACTGCTATCAAAGTATAATTTGAAGTAGATGTAATGTGAACTTACTTGGCTACAGTTCCATCGAGTGAACACATCTATTACTTGCCTTCCTAACACCCATTCTCCCATCTAATTGCAGCCCTGATTTCCATCGTCAGCCACATGATCTGAGAGGAGCTCTGCCCTCAGTCTAAGGTTCATGACCTTAGCCTAAGCCAGTGCAGGCATTTCCTTTACCAAAGTGTTCAAGAAAAGACACATGACCTAGGTTGGTGCAGAGTGAGACTTGGGACCTCTACTTGGAATATAGGACGGGGACATTCAGGCGTGATGGTGCACGCCTTTAATTCTAGCACTCCGGAGACTGAGGTAGAAGGATTGCCATGAGTCAAGGCCAACCTGGGATATAGTGAGACCCTGCCTTGAAAAAGAAAACAAAAGAAATACAAAAGGGGAAACATGCAACAAAGGTAGCATCTTGCTACCAATGTAGAAGAATTTTCCAGAAAATATAAAGAACTGGAGCCAGGTCGGAGGGAGAAATATAAAGCTGGACCTTTATATAAGATTACATCTAAGATGAGATCTAACTTTGGACTTCAAGCTTATTTAGCCATGTAATTCTCTTCTTTGATTCCCTAGTTTGGGTGGAGTTTCTGTTGGTAGAAACCACAGAATCCTAATGAAAGACACATTTATCTATTATTCTACAAGTGTCATTCAAAGTATGACAAAACTACAAAGCACTGGTCTGGAATAGTGCTCCCTAAGTGCTCCATGCAGGAGGTTGGCTGAGCCCCTCTCCCTTCCCACCCTTCAATCACTGCCCTGTTCCTCTGTGAGCAAGCCTGCTATATCCTGCAAGAGGTTCAAAAGAAATGTACTTATTTTTCAAATTTAAAAACTAATAAACTGGGGTTGATGGTGTAGCTCTCAGGCAGTACTCAGTATAGACAAGATCTGTGTTCAGTCCTCAGCATTCATCTCTAAGTTAGAAATTTTAAATTAGTGATTTTTTTAGTATTTTTATTATTTGTGAGGAAGAAAGAGGATAGGCGTACCAGAGCCCCTTACAGCTACAAATAAACTTCAGATACATGCGCCTTTTTGTGTATCTGGCTTTATGTGGGTTCCAGGGACTCGAACCTAGGTTGGCAGGGTTTGTGAGCAAGCATCTTCAACCACTTTTCCATCTTCCCAGGCCTTAATGAACCCTTTGACTCTACTTCTCATTCTATATGAAATTCAAAATAGCACCTATGTACATATGATTGGAAAGGGATAAGTTGTTATTAGATTGACCTAGTAGATATGATCGATCATGACAATATGTAGAGCTTTTCACAGGTTCACCAATCTCTTTATGCTTTTTACATGTAGATATAAATGTATGTCTGCATTTACCATGTTTCATTTCACAACTAATTTAACCCACCACTAATTTATTAAGAATTAACTATAGTATATAAACTGATCATAGATACAGGAAATAATAAGAAAATGCCTCAAAAGCCTCTATTTCTAGTCATAATGACGAACAGACTGGATTTTCCATCCCATCTTAAATACTTAAAAACTGTAAAATATATGAGACATGGGCCAAAGAGATTGCTCAGCTGCTAAAGGTGCTTGCTTGCAAAGCCTGCCTACCCAGCTTCAATTCCCCATGAAAGCCAGGTGCACAACGTGACACATGTCTGGAGGTCGTTTGCGGTGGCAAGAGGCCCTGGTGCACCCATACTCTTTTGTTCTCTCTCTCTCTCTCTCTCTCTCTCTTTCTCTCTCTTCCTTCACAAGTAAATAAATAAAAATGTTTAATAAAATAAAATGTGAGAGAAGACATTGGCCAATAGGCAGTGCTAGGTTGAGAAGATGGAGTTGGGGGGAAGGGGTGGCAAAATGCCAAAGAAAGGGTAACAGAACAGAGTTAAGGGCTGTTCTTAGAGATTTACAGAGAGAGGCCCTTCTTTTTTTAAAAATATTTATTTATTTATTTATTTATTTATTTATTTATTTATTTATTTATTTATTTATTTAAGAGAATGGGTACACTAAGCCTTCTGCCACTGCAAACACATATCCACCACTCCCTGAATCTGGCTTTACATGGGAACTAGGGAATTGAACCTGGGTCATTAAGCTTTGCAAGCAAGAGCCTTTAACCACTGAGCCATTTCTCCAGCCCAGAGAGGCCCTTCTGAGTTTTGGGCAAGTATAAGGAGACTACTAAGACTGAAGAAAGAACCAAGAAAATAAGCAGGAAGAAGAAGATTGCTGGAGGGTTATTCCCACAGCACTGGGGGCAGACGGTTCATGTTCAGAAAAGTGCTGTCTCAGGACGGAGGCTGAAGTAGCCCTAGACTCAAAGCTGTTCTGACAAACCATACATATGGTTGCCCAAGGCTGGGGGGCAGGGGGAAGAATTGGGGAATTCTTGCAAATGCCCACATAAGTGAATTTTTGGTGGTAGTAGTAGAAATGTCCTAAAACTGGACTGTTTTGATGGTGACACAACTGTATAAATTCACTAAAAATTATTCAAATGTATATCTTCAGTGGTTTCATTTTATCACATATAAATTTTAGCTCATTAAAGCTGTTAACAGCCGGGCATGGTGGCGCATGCCTTTAATCCCAGCACTCAGGAGGCAGAGGTAGGAGGATCACCATGAGTTCAAGGCCACCCTGAGACTACATAGTGAATTCCAAGTCAGCCTGGACTAGAGCGAGACCCTACCTCAAAAAACCAAAAAAAAAAAAAAAAAAAAAAAAAAAGCTGTTAGCAACCAACCAAATGTACTATATATCACTGAAATAATTTTCAAGTTTTTGTAATTTGTTCTTTGATTTGGGTATATGACTGTGTAAGGTTCATTGAAGGTTAAGAAGTGAATTTTTAAAACTATTTTATTTACTTGCTTTGCAAGAAGAGAGAGAGAGAGAGAGAGAGAGAGAGAGAGAGAGAGAGAGAGAGAGAGAGAGAGAGAGAATAGGTGTGCCAGGGCCTCTAGGCACTGCAAATGAACTCCAGATGCATGCACTGCTTTGTACATCTGGCTTTATGTGGGTACTGGGGAATTGAACCTGGGTCATTAGTATTTGCAGGCAAGTGCCTTACCTACTGATTCATCTCTCCAGCCCCAAGAAATGAACTGTACACGCACTTGCAACTTCTCTGTTCATTAGCTGAGTCTCCTACATAGAAGACATGTTCAGTACATATTTGTTAGGTACTTTATGGTTTATTTCTTGCTTCCTGGATTTTTGCCTTTGGCTTTTCCTTGGTAGTTACACGGTATTGCGCTGTTCTGTCATCACAAACATTTGGCATATGCAGCGTGTATTATTCACACATAAGTGTATTTCCTGAAGCATTGCTGTGGGGGAGAGGCTTGCTGGAGGTCACTGTGAAACAGAATCTGACAAGGCCTGATTTGCATTTCTTGTTTCATGATAACAGTGAACGCAGTGCAGAGGAGGATGGACAAGGATGGTGTCATTTAAATTTTTGTGCTTACGCAAACAATTCCTTCCCCTTTCCATAGAACATTGTTACTCTAAAAGGAGAAGAATGTAAGGGAATCTATTAAACTTGTGATTTATGACATAGAACATAAAAACTACTCTTCTCAATAACCAGAAAATGTACGAAAGGATACTCCTCATTCCAATGGGATATCAAAACAAATGAAGAAATTCATAATAAAAAAGTTACTTCAAATGTGATACTGCTCTGACCCGAAAATTCTTGGGGAAGAATAAAATCAGGAAAATGGCTGTTCTATGTAAGCTAAATTTTTAAAAAAGGCATAATTTTGGGCAAAAGTTCTTTGAAACAGATGGAATTAGTTCAGCTACCCAAAACAAAGAGATCTGGTCCCGAATTACTAAATAGATGATCCACATGTGTGTCATAGGTGAAATTCACACTGAATACAAATCATCTACCTGAGTATCATAACCATGAGTTGAAACAAGCAATCATTTTTCTCTTTTTTTAAACATTTTTTATTGATTTCTGTATTTGAGAGACAACGAGAGAGAGAGAGAGAGAGAGAGAGAGAGAGAGAGAGAGAGAGAGAGAGAGAGGCAGATAGAAAGTGAGAAAGAGCACACCAGGGCTTCTAGCCACTCCAGATGAACTCCAGATGCATCAGGTGAGCATTGGGGAATCAAACCCCGGCCTTGGGCTTTGCAGGAAAGTGCCTTAACTGCTGACCCATCTCGACAGCCCATTTCTCTCTCTCTCTTTTTTTTTTCACTTGGAACGGCTTCCGTTACACCACACTTTCCTCCCCTTTCTATTTTTCTCTTTACAAAACCAACCCACCTTATTAATTAAAACGTTAATGTTTGTCATCAGGTCTGGGGAGATGGCTCAGGGGGCAGTGTTTGCCATGCAAGCCTGAGTAATCCCAGTGCTGGTGAACAGAGGCAGGAGGATACCCAGAATGAGCTGCTTAGTTTATCTAGCAAAGATGAGTTCCTGGTTCAGTGAGAGACCCTGTTTCTAAAAGCAGTAATGTGGAAAGTGATAAAGGGAGACATTGACATAACCTTTGGCCGGCACACGCACACCCACACGCACATGTACACGCACACATGTCTTCTGAGTGCTGGAATTACAGGTCTGTGCAACACGCTTAGTCTTAAAATATTTTTTTTAAAGCCAGGTGTGTTGGCACACATCTTTAATTCCAGCACTTGGGAGGCAGAAGTAGTTCTGTGAGTTCGAGGCCACCCTGAGACTACATAGTGAATTCCAGGTCAGCCTACCTTGAAAAACCAAAAAAAAAAAAAAAAAAAAAAAAAAAAAAAAAAAAAAAAAAAAAAAAAAAAAAAAAAAAAAAAAAAAAAAAAAAAAAAAAAAAAAAAAAAAAAAAAAAAAAAAAAAAAAAAAAAAAAAAAAGAAAGAAAGAAAGAAAAAAAGAAAATTAAATTAAAGAGTATCAATTAAAAAAGTAAAGTTACTTTTTTGTTTTGTTTTGTTTTTCAAGGTTAGGGTCTCACTCTATCCCATCCTGACCTGTATGTAATTCACAATGTAGTTTCAGGCTGGCCTCAAACTCACAGCAATTCCCCTGCTTCTGCCTTCTGAGTGCACCACCATGCCTGGCTCTACTTTTTTTTTTGTTTAAGATAGGATCTCATGGGCCTGGAGAGATTGCTAAGTGGTTAAGGTGCTTGCCTCCCGTGCCTAAGGACCCTGGTTCAATTCCCCAGTACCCACGTAAGCTAGATGCACATAGTGTCACATGCATTTGGAATTAATTTACAGTGACTAGAGACCCTGGTGCACCCATTCATTCTCTCTTTCTGTCTGTCTTTCTGCTTGCAAATAAATGAAATATTTCTTTATAAAAAGATAAGATCTCACTATGTAACCCAGGCTGGCCTTGAACTCTTTTTTTTTTTTTTCTAATTTTTAATTTTATGACCTCTGGAGCCTCCTCAGAACATCCCAGCCCTACTGCAGTACAGCCTACAGGTGATGCCAGTGCCTGGCCTTGAACTTTTTTTTTGGTTTTTCAAGGTAGGGTCTCACTCTAGCCCAGGCTGACCTGGAATTCGCTATGTAGTCTCAGGGTGGCCTTGAACTCATGGTGATCCTCCTACTTCTGCCTCCCGAGTACTGGGATTAAAGGCATGCATCACCACGCCCAGTGACTGGCCTTGACCTCTTGATCCTTACTACAACCTCCTGAGTGCATGTGTCACCAGGCAAACTACTGTAGAATGTTAATAGCAGCTTTTAATTTTATTATGTTTGTGATGGTTTGACTGTGGAATACACCTAATGGCCTCCTGTGTCTGGGATCAAGCCTCATACTTAATGCCCTGCTGGTAGAGCCTTTGGGAGGTGGAGCCTTACTGGAGGAGGTGTGTCACTGGGGGCAGCCTTGAGTTTTATTAGTGCAGCCGCATTGGATGCTTTGTAGCGAAGCTCATACTCTTGCTGTGAAGATGTAACACCAGCTGCTTGCTGGTGCCATGCTTTCCCCACAATGAAACTTCCCCTTGAAACTAAGCTGAAATCAATCTTTTCTTCCCATAAGCTGCTTTTGGTTGGGTGTTTTGGCCCAGCAAGAAGAAGGAAGCTACAATGGTTTTGAGATTTTTTTCTATATTTTTAACTTCTCTACAACCAGTTTTGTTACTTTAAGATTTAAAAAGAGGGTCTGGAAGGATGGCTCAGTGGCTAAAGACACCTTGCTTGCAAAGCCTGCCAGCTTGAGTTACATTCCCTAGTACTCACCCAAGGCCCGATGCACAATGCCTGCACATGCATCTGAGTTTGCAGCAGCATGAGGCCCTAGCATGCCCATTCTTTCCCTCCCCCTCCTTTCTTACTTTCTCTACATTGATCTATATTTGTGTTTGTTATAGCATCAATACAGAACTAAGAAAAATAGAATGTTATTCATCAAAAAAGGAATACTAATATATGCTACAACATGTATAAACTTTGAAAACAGTGTGCTAAATGATTGGGTTCAATCTTGAGAGCCCACATACCATATATCCATTTTTATGAATGTCCACAGGAAGTAAATCTATACAGATAGAAAAATTGATGGTTGTTTATGGCTGGGGGAAAGGGGGTGACTGTTCATGGGTACAGAAATTTTTTTTGATTTTTTAAAAATATATATTTATTGTCCATAATGAGTTACATTATTTAGTGGGCAAACAATGCGTTTTTATCCCGAATTCCCCAATTCCCCCCCTCCCCATCACTGATCAGTTGGATATCAGAATTTATTTTAAAGGTGAGGAAATGTTCTAAAATTAGTTGTGGTGATGGTAAAATGATGAAAATGTAAAACCTGAATAGTATATAAATTATCTAAATAAGGTATGCACAGATATACTTATGTATATATAAATTATCTGCTGATCAAGTCCAAACCCTTAGAACACACACAAAACCCTTCATGTTTTGATGTCTTCTCATCCAGCTGTGTCTCTTGCTGCTTCCAGCATGGACCCTAGGACCCAGACACCCAACCAATTTCAGCTTTCGTCATCCTTGTACAGTGCAAGAAATGGCTTTTTTGTTCAGAGAATTATCATGACTCCTTTTCCTCTTAATCCTATTAACTTTTCAAAATTCAGTCTAAATTTTACCCAATTAGGTTAGGTACCTTTTGGTAATTATTTCTATATTTGCCTAGATCCAGTATTAGAGTCCTTAAGTCCTTAATATTAATTAATTTATTTATTTTGGTGCTGGGATCTAACCAAGGCCTCACATACACTTGGTAAGTACTCTACCACTGAGCTACACCCAAGTCTTAAGCTCTTAAAGTCTTATATCTCATTCCTAGTAGTTAGTTGAGGCACATGCTAACAATAAATTCATTTTTAAAACTTTAATAAATTAAATATCAATCATAGTACCTCATTCATTATAATTCAAACCATGCCTTTGTATCTTTAATAGAGTGAGAACACCTCAACTAAAGGTAAAGAATTCCACTGGCAATACAAGTCCAAGTATATAATCAATATGCTATCACAGAATGGATGATTGTCTATTATAAATAGTTGTTTTCAGTCCCTTAACAAATTATAAATAGTTGTTTTCAGTCCCTTAACAATTTTATTGGCTGGAACTGCTCAGAAAACAGTCAAGTCATATTTGTTTTATGGTTTTGCTGGAGGCAGCTGGCATTTTAATGGCTTTCTGAATGCCCTCAGAGATAACATTTTTAAAAACATGTTTGAGGGCTGAAGAGATGGCTTAGCGATTAAGGCATTTGCTTGCAATGCAGAAGGACCAGAGTTCGATTCCCCAGTGCCCATATACAGCCAGATGCACAAGAGGGCACATGTGTCTGGAGTTCATTTGCAGTGGCTTGGAGGCTCTGGTGCCTCTCTCTCTCTCTCAAATAAATAAAATATTTTAAAAAATGCTCGATGCCATTGTGATTTAAAAACATGCATATATATGTGAAATTTAGCTTATCTAGTAAACAAACACTTCATTCTACAGAAAGCTATGACTTGATAAATAATGACTTGAAATGATCGTTGATTAAAACCCATTCAGTGAGCATCTTTCCTTAACAGAAGCCCATTCAGAACAATCTGCCTTTGTTTGTAGGATACGATTGAATCTCTGGCCCAAATAGAATTCACTAGTCTATTCTACAAACACAGGCTGCTTGAATGTGCATGCCTGGTGCGCACGAAATGCTGACGATCAGAGGTCAGATGCAATAGTGTTTTTTCTAAGCCCAGTTAACCTTTATTACAGAAGAGGCCGCACACACAGAGACCCCACGTCATTTAAGTCTGAATGATTATTTTTGAGTCATCTAATGTTTTCCACATAAGATTTTTAAAAAATAGAAATTTGAAAGCATGGGAAGAAATACTGGAAATATTATTACTTACACATTTGTTATTTATATCTTTTTATTTTTTGGTTTTGCAAGAATAGGGTCTCACTCTAGCCCAGGCTGACCTGGCACTCACTCTGTAGTCGCAGGCTGGCCTTGAACTCACAGCAATCTTCCTACCCCTGCCTCTCTCCCAAGTGCTGGGTTAAAGGCGTGCACCACCATGCCTGGCTTATTCTTTTCTGTTTCCTGTGCATAGAAGTCTGAATCATAAAGCAGGCAGGTGGGCTACCATGAGCTTCACACCCCGTACATCTCACTGGAGCCCTGAGAAAGCAACGACCTCGAGATCAATGTGCTCAAGATCGTGAAGCAAGATTCGGGATGCAGAATTCACTCTCAAAGAGGAAGACTCCAGAGACTTCGGACACAAGGATAGTTGAGACCATTTTGTGAACCCCATGCTGGCTTTAGTCTTCAGGCCCTGGCACTTAAAACTTCCTCAAAGTTTCTACATGTTTCAAATGAATAGGTTACAAAACAAACAATCGAAGCACAACATCTAATTTGGACTAAAAAATAAATCGGTTGGAGAGATGGCTCAGTAGTTAAGGCACTTGCCTGCAAAGTCTGACGACCTGAGTTCAATTCTCCAGTGCCCACATAAAGCCAGATGCACAAAGTGGCATATGCAGCTTGTGTTCGTTTGCAGTGGCTGGAGGCCCTGGCACACAGAGTCATCTCTCTCTCTCTCTCTCTGCTTGCAAATAAACATTAATTTTAAAATATAGATTAGTCTCTATGACGTCAATTGTTCATGACTTAGAAGCCTTAAAATTGTGAGTGATTCCCCCAGGTTACTCTAGACGGAATCCCAATTAAGTTCAGTGCCAAGCAGAATTCTAGCAGACATTTTGGTAAATCTGAAGAAGCTGGTTCTACCAGTGACCCTGGCTTATAATAAACTAATTTTCTGAAAAAGTTAGGACCTTCACAAACTTGATTTCAATCTTTGAGCTACAATAACAAAGACAGCATGGATTTTAAAAAACTCTTTGTGTGTATATGCTACAGCACACACGTGAAGGTCAAAGGACAGCCTTCAAGTGTGTGCTCCACCTGCTGAGGGTCTCCTGCCACCAAAAGTGAGAGCATCAGATGGTGTCTGACATATGGATGTGAGTAAGATCCCGTTGAGTCTCTGGCCCCAAAGAGAATTCACTAGTCCACTCTACTAACACAGAAGCTGCTAGAGAGTGCTGGGGAGCTGAACCTGAGCCGACAGGCTTTGCAAGCAAGCGCCTTTAATCATGGAGCCATCTCCCCAGCCCTAAGACAGTGTCATGGTTTGATCCAGGTGTCCCCCACAAACAAATGAATGTGTTCTGATAGATCGATCCTCAGCTGATGGCAATTCGCGAATTAGAACCTCACTAGAGCTGTGTTGTTGGGGCGGGCTTTTGGGGATTATAAATCAGCTTCCCCTTGCCAGTATTTGGCACACCTTCCTGCTGCTGTTTCCAGTGCTGTGGCGGAGGTGATGTCCAGCCCTCTGCTCATGCCATCGTTTTCCCTGCCAGGATGGAGTCTCCCCTTGAGTCCGTAAGCCAAATAAACCCATTCCTCCACAAGCTGCTTTTGTTTGGGTTCTTTCTGCGCAGCAACTAGAAAGCTGACTGCAACAGACAGTATGGACTCGATGGAAAAGTAAGTAGGCAAGTAGATGCGTGAAACACAATAGGGCACCAGACATATAGCTAAGTCACTGGACAGATGACTTTTTTCCAATTAAATTCACCTCCAATTTATTTTTAAAATTAAATTTATTTTAAGGGCTGAGGATGTGATTCAAGGTTATAGTATAGGCTTGGCATGGATGAGGGCCTTAGGTTCTATCCCTAGCAGCATATATACACAAAAACTTAAATCTTTTTTTTTACATAGCCCCAAGTAAATTGGATTTAAAAAAAATATTTATTTATTTGCAGGAAGAGAGGGGAGAGGGAGAGAATGGTCACACCAGGGCCTCTAGCCACTGCAAACAAACTCCAGGTGCATGTGCTACTTTGTGCATCTGGTTTTACATGGGTACTGGGGATTCAAACTTAGGTTGTTAGGCTTTACAGGCAAGTGCCTTAACCTCTGAGCTATCTCTCTAGTCCTCAAGTATATTATTGATGAGGGTCAGATTCTAAGTTTTAAAAAACTTAGGGGCTAGAGAGATGGCTCAGCACTGAAAGGCACTTGCTTGCAAAGCCTGATGGCCCAGGTTCTATTCCCCAGTACCCATGTAAAGCCAGATGCTCAGAGTGGCACATGTCTCTGGAGTTTTTTTTTTTTTGTAACAGCAAGAGGCTCTGGCACACCCATTTTCTCTCTCTCTCTCTCTCATAAATATTAAAAAATAAAAGTATAAATAAAAGCCATTACCCTAGGGAACAAAGCTGATTTCTAGTTATAGAAAAAATATCACACTTTTTAAAATTGTCCATAATGAGTTACATTATTTAGTGGACAAACAATGAGTTGTTATAAAATATCACACTTTTGATCATTAAAGAAATGACAAATTTTCTTTTTTTTATGTACATGAGGAAAGCAGGGAAACAAATTAGATTGAGACACTAAGCATCTTCTCTCAATAGCTTTAGGAATGGCCTTATCAAAGCCTGTTTGCAGGGAAACCCTTTGGTGAATGTAGATGAGATTTAGCCTAGAAACAACTGCAGGAAGTATGTGTACCAACAGCAAATAAATAAGCCAAGGAACCAACCGCATCTCTTGCAAAGTATACAAGGGAAAATAGTAACTAAAAATTGTTATTGTGAGTCCCAAACCTTGCCTGTTAGTAGCTATGTGTGTGAGACTCTGTAAAATACCCATAAGGAAGCCAGCAGCTCAAATTCATTACCACCACCCTATTCCTGACTGATGGTATCTGCTTCCTCTCATTCCAGAACTCCAACCTCTCCAATTATTTGGAGTTTCTGATCCCATGCCGAGAAATGGTTCTCAAAGCTTCCTCAGGGAGCTATCTGCTGGCCACTCACCACTTTACTATTTTGGCCAAATTTAATGTGTGGTTCTTTGTGACAGAAAACCTCCCACTTCTCCACTGAGGGTGATTATACAGAAACAAAGTACTTCAATCTCTTTATTTTAATTTTTTTTAAGCTCTTTTTTTTTTGTCTGGTTGTCAGTTATTTTTTAGAGTGGTTCTGGTAAGATTGTTTTAAGTCAGCTGGATGAACAGTTCTGCTTTGAGGCAGTATTTGCTGGAATGAAGACAGTTTATCTCAGTTCTAAATGTCAGCCTGGTTGATGGCAGTCTCTAAACCAGTGTCTGCTCTTCATGAGGGCAGAATGAGACTCTGCTGCCACCTACGGGAAGAAAAAGTACTTGCAGACAAGCAAGTTGGAAGCAATTTGATCCCTCACTTGGCTGTCTTGCTTAGTATAGCATTTCATCTTAACAGCCTACCGGGTGTACAGAAGCATTATAGAAGCAGATGTCTCTAGCTCAGGCACCACCTGGTAGGGTAGGTAGGTCCTCCTTGGTACAATAAATGGCTTTGAAAAATGGGATGGCCAGATGTTTTAAAGAAAAAGTGTAATAATTTTGTTGCTTCAGTTTGGGGATGATGGCTCCCTTTAAAGAATGCACTTTTAATTTTGCACAAATGTTCAAGTTTTCGTTGGTAAAAACTCAAAACATAATTCTTTAAAATAAAATGGCTGCAAAGGGCTAGAGAGATGATCTGCTCAGTAATTAAGGTGCTTGCCTGCAAAGCCTAATGACCCAGGTTTGATTCTCCAGTACACACACACACACACACACACACACACACACACACACACACACACACACACACCCCAAAGTTTGAAGAGGTCAGGAAACCAGAAGGGTAAGATAAGGAATCAGTTAGTTTGGGCCTTTAATAAGCAGCAGACCCCTGGCTGGTGATTTTAGAAGCAAACAGGAGTGGACAGGAAGTGTCTCCAGGCTGCAGTGATAGTCTGATACACACCAAAGGGGAGGGGAAGGGAAAGAGGCTGGGGAGAAGGAGGGAGGGAGGTGCTCACTTCTAATCAAATTTTGGTCAAAGTCACCCTTAGAGGTACATCCTGCAGCAGTGGACCTAAACCCACACCCTTGACCATACTAGGGTTAGAGGGCAGCCCCTGGGGTCCCCAGCAGCCATCCAGTGTATTTCCATGCTCCATGGAGAGTCCTTGCCATAGTCTACCGGAACATGTAATGAGGTGCTCTTGCTAGTCTCCCATTAACTAGGTGACCTTCCCTCATAAATAGTATCTCAGCCATCATTCAAGTTTGCTGCCAGCTTCTGTGAAGGTCGAATGTAAGTAACTTTGCTTCAGGACCCTTTTGTTACTGCCTTGTGCAAAACTTCTAGAGGCTGGGGATGGGGCTTAGTTGGTAGAGTGCTTACCTAGCCTGCATGAAGCCCCAGGGGGTTCGAATCCCCACACCACATAAAGCTGTGATCCCAGCACTTGGGAGGTAGAGGTTCAAGGTTGAAAGGTTCAAGGTCATTATTTGCTACCTAGTGATTTTGAGGCTAACTGTGTCTCAGAACACCAAAACAAAACAAAACCTAGAATCCTTATCTTCTAATCTCCTTAAGCCTGTTCTCTGTGCTCTCGTGCCACTACCCACACACCACTGCCTGTCACCTCAGCACCCAGCTGCCTACAAACAGCCACCCCACAAAGCACGAAATGCCTGTGTGCCTGCCTGCATCTGGATTGCACGTGCCTCCTTGTAACAGGAAACCACTGTTCTCAGGCCTTAGCGACCCTGTGAATGTGTGGCACACAAGCTGTATATGTGGACTTCTGCTTTTACTACAAAAATAATACAGACTGTACATATACTCTACACTTTAAAACATTTTTGTTTGTTTTTGAGGTAGGGGCTCACTCTAGCCCAGACTGACCTGGAACTCACTCGGTAGTCCCAGGCTGGCCTCAAACTCATAGTGATCCTCCTACCTCTGCCTCCCATGTGCTGGGATCAAAGGTGTGCACCACCACACTTGGAACTTTAAAACCTAATATGTATGTATGTATGTATGTATGTATGTATGTATGTATATAGATACATAATTCATTTGCAAGGAGAGGAGGGGGAATGGGTATACCAGGGCTTCTTGCCACTGCAAACAAACTACATGGTTACTGAGGAATAGAACCAGGGAAGTCAGGTTTTGTAAGCAAGTACCTTTAACCACTGAGCCATCTCTCCAGCCCTGCACTTTTTTCCTACTACATTATGTGGGAAATCTTTTAATCATTTCATAAAGGATCTTATAGTTTTATGCTGAAGCCCTTCAGTATTGATGGACTCCTACTAATCAAAAGTTGTTAACAGTTTGTCACAAACAGTAATATAGTGACAAATCTCAAAGGGACAAAGGAAGGATTTACAATTGCAAGCTTTTTATAACTAAATTCTCTAAGAAAGGAGTCAGGTATTTGCTAGAACAAACTGAACTTGACCTCTTTCAGACCTGGATAGTCCAGTGATGCAGCTTGAGGATAACAGATGCCACACTAGGGTGGGTCAAGGCTCTCAGTACAGGAGTTTGGACTAGGTTGTTCTCGGAACACAGCACCAGATAAATTCTAGACATGTAATCACTGGGGCAAAGTGCCCTCCTAGAGATGATGGATGTATGAAAATGCCTGTTTCCTTACTTTTCTTCATTCCCAGCTAATTAGTGTTCACTTTTTATTATGGAGAAAATCATCGGTTTTAATTTCATGTATGTCATTATTATTATTATTATTATTATTATTATTATTATTATTATTATTGGTTTTTCAAGGCAGGGTCTCGCTCTAGCCCAGGCTGACCTGGAATTCACTATGTAGTCTCAGGATGGCTTTGAACTCATGGTGATCCTCCTACCTCTGCCTCCCGAGTACTGGGATTAAAGGTGTGTGCCATCACGCCCGGCTCATGTATGTTATTATAAATGGGTTTGAACATCTTTTCTTGTGATTAACTGAATTTTCTCCTGTGAACTTCCTGATTATCTTGTGACTAATTTTAGATGGCATTCTGGTGTTGCTTGTGTTATTGAATAGCTCTCTGTATGAAGAGGAAGATATCCCTTTCTTGTGGTATATACACTTTCTTAGATCACGGTAAGTACTTTAACATTATTTTTACTTAAGATAAAAGATTACTTCTATGAAGCCAAATTTGTCAGTCTTTTTTCTATTGTGGACTTTTGTGTCATCCTAAAACTTTAAAAAATATTTTACTTATTTATTTGCAAGCAGGGAAGAGATAGAGAGAAGAGAGACAGAGACAGAGAGAGAATGAGCACATCGGGGCCTCCACTTGCAAACTCCAGGTGCATCTGGCTTTATGTGTGCGCTGGGGAATTGAACCTGGGTCATTAGGCTTTGCAGGCAGTGGCTTTAACTGCTGAGCCATCATCTCTCCAGCCCCAAACCTCTCGTCTTTTATTGCATGTGTGTAGTATGTGTGATATGGTGTGTGTGGTGTGTGTGGAGTGTGCGCCTACTATGCCTGGAAGATACCATCTGGTGCCTCCTTCCATCACTTACGCTTTGATTCCAGGGCTTGTCGTTGGAGATTCCCAGCAATTCTCTGGCTTCCACTCCCAACAGACGTGGAGTTATAGATGTGGGGGTATGACCACACCCAACTGCTTAGGTGGTTCTAGAGGTTGAAACTCGGGTGGTCTCAGGTCCCCTCAGGCCCTCATGCTTGCACAGGAGATGAACTTGATCTCGGAGCCATCTCTCCAGCCCCTCAAACAGACTTTCTTTGCTTAGACACCATTTTTATCAATCTCATATGGCTTTAGTTAGTGTTCTGATCATTTAAATGTTTGATCCTTTACAGACTTATCCTGATGTAAGAGGTAAAGTATGAATTCAACTTATTCCTTTTCTAAATAGCCAATTATTTCTCCCATCACCAGGATTTGATTTTTATCTTTTAATTTAAAATGTTGCATTTATCATATCTTAATATTCTCTTTTTCCCATTTTTAGGCTTTCATTAAAAAAATCAGTCATATATGCAAATTGGTTGGAGCTAAGCAAATATTCCCCAAACAGCATTCTCTTTGCCCCATGACCAGAACAAGTGGTTTCTTCTACGAGGTCATATTTTGAAATTTACCTTTAGGTATCTAAATAAAACATTTACATTTTCAATATATCAAAGCTATTTTATTTATTTATTTGAGAGAGAAAGAGGGAGAAGAGTGGGCCTTGTAAGCCTTAAGACTGGCCAGTCAGGTCAAGTATGTCAACTGGGGCAATAGTGGCACGTCTATTGTGGGGGAAACCAACTGCTCTCTAATTGGACTGGAGGCCTGCTTCATGGGAGGGAATACATACCTGGTACTAAGACCTAGTCAAAAGCCTATGGTGGGGGAGAGAGAGAGTGAGTGAGTATGGGTCTAGCAGGGCCTCCGGAACTTCAGATACATGTGCCACTTTGTCCATCTGGCTTTACATGGGTGCTGGGAAGTTGAACCCAGGTCCGTGGGCTTTGCAAGCAAGTGCCTTTAACCCTGAACCATCTCTCCAGCCCATTTTTTCAATTTTTTTTTGAGGTCTCACTCTAGCCCAGGCTGACCTGGAATTCACTATGCCTCCTGAGTGCTTGGGATTAAAGGTGTGCACCACCATGCTCAGCTATTTTCAAATTTTTATACCTGAATAGTTCAATTCTATCTGTCTATGTCACATGAGAATGTAGCTCCTGTTTTTCAACCCTTGAGTATTGCAAATTAAGGTCTTCTCAACATTCTTCCAATATACATTGTAATCGTGGTTAATCTTTAGAGAGTATTTACATAGTTAACAGCTCTGTAAACAAGATTCAGTTCTGAGTCACGTCAGAGGTTATGGCTGATTTTCCTCTTCTACACTCTTTGTCTTAGAGTTCATAATTGCTTAAATTTTGTTCTTTTGTCTATTTCACTTTTTATTTACTTTTCACTCATTCAACTCCAAGCTCTCCACTAAATTCTGTCCTCCTGTCCTTCCTTCTTTCTGATGCATTTAGTGGGGTCCAGAAGGGCCCTGAGTCAAGGAGTTTTGTCCCCCTTGAGTGTGAGGTGTGTTTCCTCCTGGGATGACTCCACCATATTCCTCTTCACAAGCTGTCCAGATGCACTAGGGATTTAATCTTTTGTAAATTATCTGTTTATTTCTTATAGTTTCTTTTTTTTAATACTTAAAGAGAATTTCTTAGATGAAGTGAAGGAAAGAGGAAAAAGTTACAGACAGCTCCTGCCACGTGGAAAGCAGAAAGGGGTAGAGGACACTCGTGGGAGGAGGGGTCCCCTCCCAATGCAGCCCAGCCAGGCTGAGACAAAGGGGCTTACCAGAGCAGGGACCTGGAAGTTCAGGAGAGGTGAAAAACGAAAATAATAATAACAAAATGTTTTTTGCCTTAATATTTCTGATTTTCACGCTGATATGCTGTAGTCATTAGTCAGGATCCTTCAGAGAAACAGAACGAATGTAATGCATGACATAGTGCATGAAAGGGTGTTTTAAAAATACTTTTATTATTTGCAAGTAGAAAGAGAGGAAAACAGAGAGAGAGAAAGAGAGAGAGAGAGAGAGAGAGAGAGAGAGAGAGAGAGA
>PVHP010021901.1:0-28976 GCA_004024765.1 Zapus hudsonius
TGATAGATAGCTCGGTGAGTAAAAGAGCTTGCTGTGCAAGAACAAGGACCTGAATTCGATCCCTAGAATCCGTGTAGAAAGCCAGGTGTGGCCATACACAGCTGTAACCGAATGTCATCCTCTGGCCTACGTACCACTCACATATCTACACACACATACACCCAATATACACATACACCAAGTATATAAAATCAAGATAAATTTCTTTGCATAAACATTTGACTAATTCTTTTTGAAGAGATCTACAGTCAAGTGCTGGTCCTCTTTCCTTCAGCAGCATGCTTTCTTAGAAGCCAGAACCTCACTAATACCCGTAGGTCAATGCTTACTCCTGGGCTTTTGTTTGTAGAAGGATTCCAGGTTCACAGGATGTGTATACCTGGAATAAGTGAACCCAAACAATCCCTTGCCCTCCAAAATGTGACTGATATTAACCTATAATGCTCATTTTTGAATGTTTTATTTCTATGACATTTACTTTTATTTCGTATTAATCTATATTAGGATTTTTACTTTTGATAGGAGAACAAGAATAAAGTTTCTGAGATATAAGGTCAATTTCTCTCTTACTATAGATATAAAGATGGATAAAAAAGACTATTTTCCAGTATTACTTTTTCCCAAGAAATGAAGTATGATTCTAAGATGAAATAATTAATTTTTTTCTTTGTAATGAGCATAAGAGTAACAAAAATTCTAATATTCTTTTTTCTTCTGTTTGTTTAGATCTTGAATATTCCCAAAGGGCCATATGTTAAAGACTGGCCCCAGCCCACAGCACTGATGGGAAGAGATGGGATTGTTAGAGGTGGGACCTAGCAGAAGGAAGCTAGGCCATTGGAAGCAGGCCTTTAAAGAAGACGCTGGGCCTTTGACTGCATCCTCTTTAGACTTTCTCTCCTTCCCTCCTTTTTCTCTCCCCTCCTATCCCCCTTTCTTCCTCTCTTTCCATCTCTTGCCTTATTTCTCTCTCCCTTTCCCTCTTATTCTTCCCCCCCCCCTTCTTGGCAGCCATAGGATGAGCAGCTCTGCTCTATCATGCACTCCTACCATGATGTACTATATCTCCGTGGGTCTAACACATCAGGGCCATATGACCAAAAGCTAAAACCTCAGAGACCATGAGATGAGCCAAAACAAATCTTCCTTTAAATTATTTATCTCGGAGAAGAGTCATGTGACATTTGTTTAATAGCTTGTGGAATTTTCAGTTTTTGCAAGATACTTATTGAAAATGAAATAGGTAAATTAAAATTTTAATAGTCATTTAAAAATAATTTGCTGAAGTCATTTTAAACCATAAAAGCAAAAGAAAGGAATGAAAGTCTTATCTAACCCAAACCATTAGTATTTATAAACTATAATGAATACTGAGGATATTGAGGTCAAGTTAAATCCAAAATACATTAACAAATATGAAAAGTTATGAACAAAAGATATTTTATCTGAAAATATGCCATGTTTCTTTAATCTTGGTACTTTGTTATAAGGTTCTGCAAAACATATTCTCTCAGCCAGTAAAAATATTTCACATTTGTAGCTGAACTTTGACTAATAACATGACCAAAAAGCTTATAGAATCAGTACTTTAATACAGAGAACAAACAATATCTTTTTAATGGGACTGTGCTTTGGGAAGAAGTTGATTTAATAGCAAGTATTCTTCCAAGAAAACTTGATAGAAATAACTCCTGATGTGGGACATACTCAATTTCTTTTTATTTTCAGTGAGTGATTTCATTGCTGCTAATAACCATATAAGAATGCATTGGAATCATGTGAAAAATAATGAATGACTTGACAGTTCGTATCTCCATTTTATCCAACAAGTATGCTTATAGGAAATGGCTCTACAGTGTACAACATGCATTGCCTCCCAAAACTTGCTCAAATCATGTACTCCACAAGAGGAATAAAAAGAGCCTGATTTTTTTTTCTCATATTGCAACCAGCTGAGAAGGATTTCTGTCTGTCTCGGGTGACTATGGGCTTAACTCTTGGCTCCCCTCACCCTTTGGTAGGTAAGATCTTAGCAAGGCCTGATAATGCTTATTTAGTCAGTGTTCTCTAGAAGAACACAGCCCATAGAATGCATATGTAGCCTCAGCAGTCCCAATCTGTCAGGGAAGGTTTGGAGGATGCCTGGAGAGCCTCTGCTATTTGGACTTTTCCACCTATGTAGAATGGCTGAAGAAGAAGCCAGGCTCCAATGTCCCCAAAGGACAGTAGCAGAGGTGTGGGGGGGTAGCATATAGGGAGCAGCATGGGCAGCCAAGCAAAAGGCTGTGTCTTCTCTCACATCACCGGAAGTACCACCACTCCATGGGAAGGTCTTCCTCCTTCTATTAATCCTTCCTGGAAAGAACCTCAGAGACCAAGAGTGTGCCTCTTACTTGACTCCTTCTCTGATTAGGCTGACAACAGAATTTAGCCATCACAATGCTGCTGCAGAGAGAGGTGCATGCAGCCTGAGGTTTGCATTAATTCAAAGAGGCTGCTTTATAAATTCAGTTTGCAAAGTACAGAGCATCAGAGATACTATGTTCTTGAGTACAATGGAAAAAAATTTGAACGAAATGAATCAGTTTAATAAAGGCCTAGGTGATCCATTAGAGGCATTGACAGGAGCAGGGCACATTCTTTACAATGACCCATGAGAAGTTAGTGATCAAAGGCATTGCTCACAACCTCCTGAATAGGAAGCAGGTTTCAATCCACTTGAAACACCTAGCATGTGAATAAGCTTGTTTCTGGGTAAAATTCAATTTGCCTGAATATTCTTAATGAAAGGATGCTAATGCACACATTCTAAGTGGACACTACTTTGAGGATAGTAACAGGAAATATTTTAAATATTTGAGTGTGACTTTTGGGGGGATATTATTTAGCCTTAGTACATACATGCCTTTCCTGACTAATCCCTGATGTAGAGCAATAGGGCTGGAGACATGGCTTATCGGTTAAGGCATCTGGCTGCAAGATCAAAGTGGAGCTAACCCTAACCCTGAGAAAAGAAGTACAATTGATCCTTGCTGCTTTCAGATCTACTCTATGCTAATTAGACATTAATTATTCCATTACATAACACTTTTGACATATTTGTTTCCAGTGTCCTCATGGAGTTGGGTTATTGTAACTCACAATGACTGATTTTACTTTGTTGGGGCTTCCTATGATCTCTTCCAGCCTTTTAGCTAAAATATTAATTCAGTCACTCCAGTCTGCTCTTACAACAGTTGCTAGACATTTGATATCAGCTCGCTTTCCCAGAGAAATGCTTTAGGATAACATCCTTAGAATCACTTAATTTACCTATAGAACACCAAATATGATTTTTCAAGCACATTTCTTATATTAAAATACAGTCAATGTGTTTATGTGATCAGACAAAATTAATTTTTTTTGCTTCATCTAGTTCCATTTGTCAATGTTTGTATAGCCTACGGCAGCGTTCTCTGGCAGTTTTGAGTGGAAGTGCATACAGTTGATCGTGTTTAATTATGTAACTGAAAGACAAGTCAAAGGGATACATACACCTGCTCATGATGACTGTTGTAATCTAGTCTCACTGATTTCCCATGGCTGAAAATGTCTCAGAATAAATGTGCAGGAAATGCAAAGTCAACAGCAATGACCTGTTGTTTTACTGAAGATACTTAAAAAGCAAATATTCAAAAAGAAGGAGGAGGAGGAAAAGGAGAAGGAGAAGAAGGAGAAGGAAGAGGAGAAGGAGATGAAGGAGAAGAAGGAGAAGGAGAAAGAGAAGGAAGAAGAAGGAGAAGAAGGAGAAGGAGGAGAAGGAGAAGGAGGAGAAGGATAAAAGAAGAAGGAGAATAAGGAGGAGGAGGAGGAGGAGAAGGAGGAGAAGGAGAGAAGAAGAAAGAAGAAGGAAGAAGAAGAAGAAGAAGAAGAAGAAGAAGAAGAAGAAGAAGAAGAAGAAGAAGAAGAAGAAGAAGAAGTATTTAGTGACTATTAAGTGCTAAAGCACAAATTTATGTTTTCCTAGAGTTAGTTGCTTTTAACAATTTTCATCTTTTTATCTAAAACAGAATATTATCATTCTGAATTAAAAAGAAAATGTAAGCATTCAGACATCAGTATAGATAACAGCAGATTAGGAAACAAAGCTAAAGGAGTGCTAATGATACAGTTATTGATGCTTTTTCTATTGTCAGATCATGATAAAAAGTATTACTTGCTTCAATTGTCTAAATTTCTGTTAAAAGTCTTATCTTTATTGATTATAATTTTTGTTCTAGATCCTCGACTTCAAAAATATCGTTAGCACTTTGCTATATGTTATAAAGTGACTTATTTAATGGATTTTCTGTTATCAAATAAATACTACAGCTAGTAAAACTTTGGGCAAAGAATTCTCTCTTTTCTTTGTGCTCATCGGCTTATTACTCCATAAATAGAGTTAATAATCATTTATACATGTTTCAGGGTTAACTTCAGAAGTTTATATTTTTCTAAGTATACAGAGTATGTCTCTGTACATTTGTTTAATAAATCAATATATAAATAAGTACATCAAGTTCCTCCTTAGCAAAGTAGACAGCATGCCAGTTTGTAATGGGAAAGCTGGTGTTCCCAGAAAGTTGGGGTTCCCAGCTGGGTCCAATGTACCTTAAAATTTAAAAGTACCTGGATTCTTGTTCCAAAAATTAAAGAATTAAAATTATAGACTACCAGAGGATAAAGTATAGTGGTAGACTTTAAAAAGAAATGAGAAGTTACAGAGATCTCCAGCCACTTGTGAGCAGAGAGCACATGGAGGAGGTTTTAGCTGCATATCTATAAAATCTGTGCTGTCCAGCCCAGCAAGGGAAAGAAGGGAAGGTATAAGAGGGTTCCCATCATGAAGAAAAAAGGTTCATGTGGAAAAGAACCCTGAGCCCCCTCACCAGCCAGCTCTGGCTGTGGTGAGGGGGCCTTACCTACGCCTGGAGATTCAGATGTCTCTTCTGGGCAGCCATGAGGGAAAAGAGAGCAATCCTTTCTTTCCCAGGTGACTATATCCCCCTGGCCCAGGTGAGCCAGAGAGACAACTGTTTGGTCTATCTTTGACCAATCTATTTCAGCATTAGGCTTGAACTCTAGTAAGAGGCACCTTCCATTCATGGGAAGGGGGTCAGGTAAGGCAAGAGATGAGTAGAGCCCTCCCCCCCCCCCGAAAGCACAAGTCCAAGGACACTCCTGGTTACTTTTGGGGGTCCCACTTATCCTAACCTGTCATAGGTTCCATAAAAAAGTATATGCTTGTCTAGTAAAGTACATTTTTCCTTAGTTGTTCTTTCCTTCTTCCTTGTACCTCCCCTTATCTTCCTCAAGCCTTACTTTTCTTGCCTTCTTTCAACATATCAAGAGGTAATATGCCCCAGTACCCTAATGTATAAGGCATTGGTCTCCTAAGCCAGGGATTATGGGTTTGAGTCCCATCTGGGGTAAGAGTGTTTCTTTGGTGTGTTAGTGGTATAGTGGTGAGTATAGCTGCCTTCCAGTATATCAAATGGCCACAATAGAATTTATGATGAATTTTTAAAGTTATTTTATTAACATATTTATTGTCAATGATTAGATACATTATATGAGCAAGTCTTGTGATGATACCCCCATTTCCCTACTCCCTGTCCCCTACCCTCTGGGATTGCTGGACTAGACCATTGGATAGGGGGTTATGAATTGTACAAGAGGTAGCCAGTTTTTTTTCTTTCTTTCTTTTTTCTTTGTACGTTGTTGTTAAGGAGGGCAATGACTCTGGATATTCTCCCCAACTATGGCTATTACAATCTTTCACCCCCTCTTCAGCTCAGATCCCTGAGTCATGGTGGGTATGTTTTAAGTCTGCTTTACTCTTGAGATCCTAAAATAAAAGTTATTTTTTGGAATGAGATTTTGTTTAATCATTTCACTCCTCGTGATTTTTTTTGTTTTGTTTTGTTTTTGTCCCTTCTGTTTCAGTGCTAGCCACAACACAAGGGAATATTATTATCTATGGAAAATATATGCATATACATCTAGATGGTAAAATTACTGTATTTTAGATGAAAGTAGGGGAGGGGAGCATTGTGACATTTACTGATAGTCCTGATGCCCTGCAGCCAGGCCATATTTCCCTGAGCTTGTTTGAAGGGGATGGTGTCTCAGAGCTTCTTAATGAGGAAGAATGGATCAGCATGATGCCATAGCTTTCCCATGAGGTCTTCAAAGGAAGGACTAAAGTTCCATTGCCTCACTGAGAATCTACCTCACTTTAATTTTAACCTTGAATGCTTTCACCGTAGGATCATATTAGGATTCCCATGAGTTAAGATATTGCATTAGTTATTTTACTCATTGCTGTGACCAGTTACCTGAAAAGAAGCAGATCAAGGAAGGAAATAGTTTATTTTATTTTATTTGTTGACAGGTTGAGGGAACACTATCCATCATAGCAGGGAATGCCTGGTAGGTGGAGGGCAGATGATTACATTTCATCTGCAGCCAGGAATCGAGGGTGAACAGGAAGTGGGGCCAGGTTATAAAACCTTAAAACCTATCCGCAGGGAGCCACTTTCTCCAGCAAGGCTTCACTTCCTAAAGGTTCCCTCACTTTCCCAAGCAGTGCCATGGGCTAGGGACCAAGTGTCCAAATGCATGAGCTTAGGGGAGAGATTTTGCATTTAAACTGCTAAAGAAACCTAGGCTAAAGTATCAGCATGAAAGAGAAGGAAGAAAGTGGAAAAGCAAAAAAAGACTGTATTCATGTAGAAATTACCTGTATGTATAAAGAATATGCACTTTAAAGACCTTCATGGAAGATTCATAGGTTCATATTAAGTATTATTCTATCCAGTGGAAGTTATCAAAGGAAAGACTGGAGGGGAAATTGAATTTCAAAGGATTCTCTTAATCAGTAAAATTAAGTTATCATTCATAAGAAACATTCCAGGAATAATGCCAAAGAACACAGCTTTGGAAACATAATATTTATTTTAACTTAGACTATCTCTGTATAGTATCTTTCTTTCCCAGGACATGGCTATTTTCAAAGAAAATACATAATATCCCACCAATCTAAAGAATTTAAAACTTTTATATAATGTTTGCAAACACAACTAACAATTTAATGAATAGTTCCTAATTTCAAATGCCCAAGACAAAAACTGACTTTCTTGATAGAACATCTTGCTGAATATTCTTCAACATACAGATGAATTTCAGCTTAGACCAAATGTCCTTCTCTCTCTCTCTCTCTCTCTCTCTCTCTCTCTCTCTCTCTCTCTCTCTCTCTCTCTCTCTCTCTCTCTCTCTCTCCCTCCATCCCTCCCTCCCTTTGAGGTCCTGTGAACAGACATGGCAAATATTATTAATCCTTGGGTGAGGATTTCTTTCCTGGACATGGAGCCAGCCTCAGACTTGCAGAATTCCAGGCAGTGATCAAAGATGACACATCAAAATGAGATCTACTTTTCATCACACTGAAAATTCATCTTTTAACCATGCTTAGAAACAGCTATCCTTGACTATGTTAAAGAGATTAGCCAGTAATACTTGTTTGAACACAGTAAAGAAGACCAATCATAGTAGGTATGGTGACCACTGCAATAAGGTTTGACTATAGAAGAGAGAGATCAGGTTCAACCCTAAATACAGCATTGGCAAGTTTAATTTGATAGCTAGAGAACAGGAAAGGGGGAAACTTCTGAAAGCTAACATGAGAAGTAAGAGAGTGATACTGGGTAAGCAGACCTCACCGGAATAAGGAAGGATGATGTTATCTGATCTGGTCAGACAATGACTCAGCAGGGCTCCTAGCTAGAGCTCTATTTAGGAGGTTCACAGATGGCCCTAGGGAAGGCTCAGAGAAGCCTGACTAAAGCCTCCCTCAGCTGTTATAGCCAGGAGGGGACAGCTGGAGCCTAGCCTTGAAGAGTCAAATTTGAGGGATATTATGTATGCCTGAATAGTGAAGACAAAAGTTCAGTCACACTAAAGACTTCAAGGCCTGCCATTCCTATCACACCCTCTGTGACCCTCCTGAGGCCCACTCATTATGTTTCCTAAGTGAATTACAGAAAGAGGTTTCTTCATTATGGTCACAAGTCCTAATTAGTTTCAATGTGAAAATAACCAGTCTAATTAACAGACCTGAGCAAGCAGACTATCATGACGCTAAAGTCTTGTCCATTCCTCCTGGTGCTTTGAGTTTGTGTTTTTGTGGAAAATTACTTTTCACTGTAGGGACAGAAGGCACAAGAAAGATCCTTCATCATACCCTCAAATTACACATTGAATTAGTTGATTCCATGTGCAGTTCAAGCCCTGCCCAACCCACCAAGAACTCCATCCGTTTGCAAGTTCCAGGGACTCCCAAGGAGCCACATGCTTCCCAGCACTCTGCATCTGATAGAAATCATTACACACCTCGCTGTTAGCTGTATGTGACATAGATGGTTACGTGTGTATCGCTCTGAGCCATTCTCTCATGCTTCCTTCTTTGAAAACAAGCCTCTGCGCTCATTCCCTGATTCTTTGACATTTGATCCTTGAAATTTGCATTACTTTCATCACATCTGGTTGTGACATTTACCCACCTAGGTCATCCTCCCACTTCTTGATTGTAATGATACATCTAAGGACCCATTCTGTGGAACCCTGCTAAGGGGCATGGAGGATGTAGGGTTTTGCTGAGTCTGGCAGGCTTCTGGGACTGTCTCCTTATAAGGAGGTTGAGGCAAAGTCTGAGGGTCCCTATAAATCTTAGCAATCCTGAACACTCCAGCCCCCAGGCAGGCCATAGCTGTGCCCTGAGATAAGCAGGCAATTCAAGGCCTAAACTTAGTCCAGTTGCAATAACAAACCTAAACAATAAGGTTACATTTTCTCTGCTGACATCACCATTCTATACATGTCAGTATACATGTACAGAGTCAGGTAGCCCCCACAATTTATCTATGCAAAATAGGTATCCAAAGAATATTGGCCCCTACCAATCACTCATGAGATGTCCACAGATCTTGCCCCTACCAATCTTCTTGCTTCCTATGCTTCTACCTCTGACTTTCCTCTATATAAACAATTGCTCTCTATACAATAAATGAGAACTGCCCACTGCCACGTTTTCCCGAGAGTCCTCATCTCTCGTTCGGCTCACAGCTATTTCAAGCCTCTGCTCACCCAGCTCCGTGGGCGAACAGGGAGTTGGTGCACACTGCAACTCCCTAACTAACCCACGGACCCAGACCATTCAGCCTCGAATACATTCTCTCATTTTTTTTTCAAATATTCTCAAGTAGTTCTCTATGGGAAAAAAAGAAAAAATATATTAGTTTCAATGGAGAAACAAAATACAAGGAGATGTGTTAAGATAAAGGAATTGCTTTCTGCTGGAAAGTGTAACACAATTAAAATTCATCTGAGAATAAATAATACTTAGTAGTAGATATGCTGCAAGTGATAGACCTTTACGTTTAATTCATGACCAACCTACCCCTCCTAAAGGGAAAATGGGAAGGAATCTTGAATGTGTTATTGGAGGGACAATGGCTGCTTTCCATAGTTCTTGTGAGCTTTAACTAAGGGGACTCATTGAAATAGTATGACTTGGGGAATGTTCTGATGACAAAGAAGAATAAAGTGTCCTTTGTTTAATGCTTAAATCAGATCTGTTTCTATAAAAGTAACACACACATGTAAGACCACTCAAACAGAAAATAAATGATTAGAAACCCAAGCAAGCCAACCAATGATGGGCAAAGAAAGGGGGAATGGAGGTCATATGGTCTGAAAGGCTATAGATTCTCTTCCCAATATAAATCTGGAGGAACCCTCATTGTAGAAAGTTATGAGAGTACAATTTTGATGGTTAAAGCAGGATGTCCTAGATTACTACTTTTCTTCATTGTACCAGCTCTGGCCACCACCGAGGGCTGCTCACAACCCCAGAACTATTTCAATGCGACCCCTTAATTCAAGCCCACAGAACTGTGTTTTATACAGAAAGCCTTTCAGAGGCCCTCTGACTATACCACATGGGCATCTTCCTATTTTTCTTTCTGGAAGGGCTGGGATGAGTGACATAGAGCTGGTCAAGGTGACACTGGGTGACTTCCAGGTGGAAGGAGAGAAGCTCTGGGCAGACTTGACTCTTTCCCAAGACAGCTTCAGATCTTCTACTCAGTTCTGAGAAATGCCCAGCTAGCAATGCATAAATCAGGATGCATGGTGCTGTTTTCTCAAATGTGCTGCAGGGAATCAGCTCTGGACTAGCTAGTGTTTACACTGAACAGAGAACAGACTGAATTTGATTGCCTCAGAGACAGTGCATCCCATTCACAGGGCAGAACTAAACCTCCCCCGACAGGGGCTGGGATTTAATTCCTGCTGCAACTGAAGAGCAATTTTACTTTGCCTTGGGAAAGCACAAATTCTACAAATTGAAATTTCATGAAGACTTTATCTTTAAAGAGACCCTTGATATTGCAAGACTACTCTCTTTGTGTTATCATTTGGTCTTGGAAGGATTTCTACTTACTAGTGTACAGGATGGTAAAATAAGCAATTCATCTCATTCCATTCAAATTCTATGTTCTTTCTATTGCATATTAATAGAATTTAAAGAAATATTTAAATCTGCTGATATCTCTTGTATCCATGTATGTTGCTTATTCATTTTTGAATATCAAATGAATTAAATTTTGCCTCATTTAAATATTTAAATATTCTTTCTAAATAGATCTAGACACATTAAGTTTTACACACATTTATTTCTCAAATATTTACCTGAAAATGTGTCACGCACTGCTGGAAAATGAATGTCTGAGAGAATCCATGTTTCTAGGTCAATAGCTGACAGTGAAGTGGTGATGGGAGAGTAAAATAATGTTAATTTTATAAGCAGACTAAAATAAAAATATGTGGATAGATCTAGATTCAAAGAGTAAAGTGTGGAAAGTTATCTTAAAACAAGAAGGAGCTGGGCACGGTGGGCACCTTCTACCCTAGCACTCAGGAGGCAGAGGTAGGAGGATCCACCATGAGTTCGAGGCCACCCTGGGACTACATAGTGAATTCTACATCAGCCTTGGCTAGAGAAGGAAACAATTTTATGACAGGTTTTAGATGCCAAGTCACGTTTTCATCCAACAAAGAATTTTAATTAACTTGCATTTTTAAAGGAAATTAAATACTTCCTAGAGTTATTTTACCTTATTCTTACATTAACATATAATTTTCATATACACATGTCCAGATACATAAAGTTAGTAGTATATTCCCTCCAATACCCAGTTTCAATGGTGAGTAACGCATGCCTATTTTGTCTGTGTTTTGTTCCTACATTCTTTCTCATATCCCTGACCTTGTTATTGCAAAGCAAATTATAGAATTAAGTCATTTATTTTGTAAGCGATTTAGCATTCATTGTTAGGAGAAATGGATCTTTAATATTACAATATACACCACTATTATATATAAATTTTAAATTTTTAAAATTTATTTGCAAGCATAGATATAGATAAGAGAGAGGAATAGAGAAAGAGCAAGTACATGGGTGCACCAGGGCCTCTAGCCACTACAGATGAACTCCAGATGCACACACTGCTTGTGCATCTGACTCTATGTTGGTACTGGGAAATCAAACCTGGTTACTAGGCTTTGCAGGCAAGCGCCTTAACTGCTGAGCCAACTCTCCAGACCTATATATAGATTTTTAGTTATTTAAAGCCAGTTTGAGGAACCATACCATTCAAAAATACCTCTGTTTATATTGCCAAAAAATAGAATTTTTTAAACATAACAATAATCACATCTGGAAAATGACATTAAGTCATAAATACTATTTTTAATCACATCACTATTCAAATTTTCTTAATAGCTGTGTCATTGTATTATTATATTTATTTTGTTCATTGATAGGTCTTTTTGGTCTATAGCAGTTCTTTCTTCCACCGCACTGCTATGCTATTTCTCCTAAAGCATAAATGGCATTTACCATGCAGAATTTCTCTTCTAAAATAAAAATTCTGCAAATCCATTGTTTAGGATAAAACTCTGGCACTAGGCTACAAACAGGTCAGACCAAACCAAAATGGATTCACTTATGCTTAAGACCATATCATCAAACTGTACCTTAGAAAACAGATAGATCCCCAAATATGTCATTTTTCTGAAAATGAGATTTATAACGTACATGAGTCAAGATTATAGAAAAATCTCCTCAGCATTAACTCTTTAGAAAAGTAACCTGATATCATCCAACCAGCTTTTTTATGTTATTTTGTTTCTCTGATCCCTGTTTGCATACTCCACTCTTCCCTGATGGCCCAGTTATTTTTGAAACAGACTATATGCCATATGTGTGTAATTACCTATTCTTATATTGCATCACTTGGACAGGAAGATGTGTCCATGAAGATATGTGTGGATCATGGGTGAGACTCAGAACATACACTACATCTTAACAAAAGCTTATATTTATCTATCCTGAGCACACATATCAGAAAGTAGGGAGTGATAAAAATACAGTGCCCAATTTGTTCAGTTTTCTGAGGGGAAGTAATAATTTTCCATATATTATAGTACTAACAAAGTTATGTGAGAAACCCACTGCAATGTGGGAGACATTGAAATGCTTTCATAGAATAATGGCAGAAATTACAATTGTGAGCATCTGTGTATTTAGAGCCAGTTCTTGAGAAAACATCAACAGCAAAACTTTGAGAAATAATTGGTCATTTTCCTTATTGCCTGGAGTCAATCTTCTTGAGGTTTAAGACAAGATGGAAACCATGGAGGAAATATTCTTACACACTATATTTTAAGATAGTTGTGCTTTATAGCTGACAATCCAGTAAAAAATTTAAAACAAAAACTTTTGTTCATATGATATTAAGAAGAAAATACCTTCGGTTGCCCCTAGTAACCGCATGTTGGTCTGAAACCTGAGTGTGCAATTACAACCTAAAGACTAGCAAGAGGACATGGTGTCTCATTCCATAACGAAGAGTAACTGGCTGAGAGTTGACTGAAATTGAACACCAGACAGAGTGACTTTCATGACCTCAGTCACTTCTTTATTCAAGTGCAGCATACACATAATTTAAGCCTACAGAAAGTCATTTTGATTTTAACACAAGATCCCCAAATTAAAACAAATTAAAAGTCAGTAAAATGCTACTTTCTCAGCTAGTATTCTATACATGGAACTCTTAGCTATATAATGCTGTAGAACGTTTGGCTCAAGTGCTTTCATTACTCAGTAACACTTACTGGGGAAAACTTCACTGGTTGTTTGGTTGGTAATATTCTGTTGCAGATAGAACACTCAATCTAGAGCTGGAAGGGAGTTTGCATTAAACACAGAGGATAGATGGGCCTGGAATTTTATAAATTCTGGGAACAGTGTGGACAACAATGTTAAAAATAGAAGAGATATATATGCATATATATAGAGAGAATACACATACATTCACTATGTATATGTGCACATACACATATAACAAGCACATAATATATGTCAATATTATAAAATAGGTGTCAGGTGCCATATATAGATATTGTACATTATATATATATTCATTTATAAAAACATGCACTATAGGTGTTTTAAGACTTGCTAGATCATGGCAAATTTCACCAATCACTACCAATCCATTTGTATATCTTTGTTTTGTAATAATAACTAAATTATATGTAGCTTAAGGTAAAAATAACCTTAAACTTCTAGCATCAAGGTACAATCTCTTTGATACTTTACTGACTCAAAGAGACCAGTTGTAAACTTACAGATTATTCTAGATAAAGTCTACATTATAATTTATCTTTTTATTATGCGTGTGTGTGCATGTTCACATACATGTGCAGGAAGTATTTGTGTATGTTTGCATGTGCACAGGTACATGTATGCGTGTTGGTGTGCATGCAGGCCATAGGATAACCTTGAATGTTATGCATTAGGAACACCGTCCATCTTTTTATTGAGACACAGTCTCTCATTGGCCTGCAACTCACAGATTTGGCCAGTCTGGCTGACCACCAAGCCCCAGAGATGCTCCTGTCTCTGCATCTCTAGAGCGCTAGGATTGCAGGTGCATGCTACTACATCTGGCATTTTTATATGGGTTCTGAGGGTTGAACTCAAGTCCTCATGATTATGAAACCAACACTTGACCAACTGAGCTACTGCCCAGCTGCAGCCTTCTCTCTCTTACAAGCAAGTAGTAAGAGGTCTCTCATGCTGGCTTGCAAACCTGACTCCTGTGCCTTTCATTTTACCCATTGGCTAATCCTGTCCTCCAGCTATGTACAAATGCCTGCCATTCCACTCTCAGGCCACACCTCTCCTTTGCTATCCTGCCACCATATACACAGTGCAGTAGACCTGTGTTGCTTCTTATTTGTTTCTGGAGCTGAGAAGTCTGGTATGTGTTGATGAGCTTTCACCCTCCACCTCTGCTAAGATCTCAACTTGGGAGACTATTCTGTTTTCTCCCTTTCTTTCCTGGCCTTCAATTCCTGATCTCCATGCTTATAACTCCCAAGTGCTGAGAGTACAGGCCTGCATAGGAGTACAGGCCTTCACTGGAATACAGTACAGGCCTGCACAGGAGTACAGGTCTGCATAGGAGCACAGGCCTGCATAGAAGAACAGGCCTGCAAAGGAGTACAAGCCTGCTTTGTCATGTCTAGTACTTTATTTATTTTTTAGAAAGTGCTGGGTATTAGGGATCCAACTCAGAGCCTTGTGCACACTAGGCAAGTACTGTACCAACTGAGTTGTGCCCCAGCCAGAGTCTTGCACTGAATGTTAAGCTAGCCAGAAAGCCTTGGGGATCCTGCTGTCCCCACCTCGGGAGTGTTGGTGTTACAGGTATGTGCTGCCACACGCAGCTTTTACATGGGAGCTGGGCGTCCCAACCCAGCTCCTCAGGCTTATCAGCAAGCATTGTCCCACCCAAACCATCTTCCTAGCCCCAAAGAACACATGTCTGCCCACAATTTTAACTGAGTCACAATACTTTCCTCAACAAACTGCATATTTGTCATATCATTCTCCATTTTTCTCTGTCTCTTTCCCCTTTCCTGTACACCTGTTTAAATCCCGAGAGCCATTTGATAGTCTGAATATTATGCTGTATGGAAATTTTCACTCTCAATAAAATTAGTCCACTACTTTTAAATTCAACCCCGCTGATGCTTTCAGCAGATGGGTATAATGCAGCTAGATACGTTGACAGAATATAAGATGAACGGTCTCTACCGATAGAGCACTTGTTGGAAGCAGTCTGTGCTATCCAACATTTCTGTCATCATTCTGCCCTCTCATGCCCAAGAACAATGCCATATTATACTTTCCTTCTGTATTCCACAGTTCCTAATTCTTCCACATTCTCCCTCAATCCAGTTTCAAAGGTCTGCAGACTACATAGGTTTCCCATGATGACAACTTGTTCTTATTACTAATTTTCTATATTGGTTGCTTCTCTCATTGCAGTGATTGAAGAAAGCTAAAGGAGGAAGGATTTATTTACCTTCATGGTTTGAGAGGATGCCATCCAAGAGTGGGAAGGTATGGTGGCTACTTGAATCCATGGCAATGCGATTGTGTGGTTGGGACTCCTCACTTATCAGTGAGATGAGAAGCAGACAGGACAGAAAGCAGAACAGGATATGAACTTGAAGGTCCATTACTCAGCAACACTCATTCTCTTGCTGCCTCACTTCTCAGAGGTTCTACAACCTCCCAAAATAGCAACACCAGCAGGGGACCAAGTATTCAAACATAAGAGCTCTTAGAGGGCATTTAATATCCAAACAATAGCATCTGTAAATTCTGTTCTAATTACTCTACCCATATGAGCTCATTTGGTAATATGATCACCATAGCCCTGCCCTATTATCGGCCATCTCTTCTAGATGATGAAACAGAGACATGAAACAAGAGACTAACTTCCATGGTCATTTGTTCCAGGAACTCTAGATGCCTTTGTTATACAGTTGTTTGATTATAGAAACAAAGCCATGTTTATTTCAAAACACCTAGAAGATTATGAATTATCACAAAGAAATGAGAAATGTTTGATGTGATGGATATTTTAATTATTCCTAATATGTTAAAACTCTTTGAGATAGTTCCCTTGGACTTCAGTTACCTTTGACTTGCAATACAGGTGTAGGAGAAGACAAACATGCTAAAATTCTAGTTTCTTCTTTTATATGGGACATTTGGATTTGATGCCTCAGGACAGAGGAGCTTCTAGTCTTACTATGTGAACCCCACAAATCCATAAATCTCTATTTTCTCCCTTACACCTCTCCATATCCTTCTCTGGCCTGCTCCTCCAGGATGCTTTGATATCCCAGTAAAGATGAAATAATTTTTCTTCTTTTATAAAAAGTTTATTTGCTTTCATTTTCAAGAAGAGAGGAGAGAGAGAGAGAGAGAGAGAGAGAAAGAAAGAGAGAGAGAAAGAAAGAAAGAAAGAAAGAAAGAAAGAAAGAAAGAAAGAAAGAAAGAAAGAAAGAAAGAGGTTGAGAATGGGTGTGTCAGGGCCTCTAGCAACTGCAAACCAACTCCTGATGCATACACCGCTTTGTGCATCTGGCTTTACCTGGGTACTGGGGCATGAAACCTGTGTCATTAAGCATTGCATGCAGGTGCCTTAACCACCAAGCAATCTCTCTAACCCCAAAATGAGAGTTTTTAAATATGTGGTTGGATCATCCCTTCTCTTTATTTACTTTTGGATCCCAGGAGTAAAGAATGGAGTTAATGGTATAGTAGATTCTTGTCGTGCTTCTGAAAGTGCTTGTTTTATGTGATCTTATTTTGCTCTCTCTTTCCCATCTCTGTCTCCATACTATATGTTGGATATACCTGTCTCCAAGTTTTATCTGTTTATGGAGATACATCTCAGTGTTTTCTGGAAACCATCAGGATAGTTATGCATAGTGTACTGAGGTCTTAACTATCCTGTTTTAATCTGGGGACTTTCAAGTAAATATTTTAACTATCTTCATCACATTTGTTAATCTTCTCTGGGGCTCTTAGTAGATGTCTACTGGCACTTCTTCTGTGCTCTTGGCTCTTGATGTTGCCCTCCTTTCTGTCTCTTAATTCTTTCCTGCTGTCTTTGCTGGAAGTTTCTCAACTGTATCTTGCAGAAGGGTAAACTTTTTTCTCTCTGTATTCTTTTGTTTAGAACATCAGTTGCATCCTTTATTTCAGCAATGATATTTTTATACTTAACATCTACACATGGAATGCTTTATTGCTTCATCACTTACCCCATATATAGTATTTTTCCTTTTCATTACTGAAAATATTTTATACTTAGGTTAAATTTCTGTTTTTTTCTGATTATTTCTGTAATCCTTGATAGGCAATTTAGTTTCTTAGTATTTAAAGTACAAATGCTTCTCACATGTTCCTCCCTCCCCTTGTCTTAATTCTCTGTTACATTTGGCTCATAATATGGGTCTGAATGAAGGAAAATACTTGAATAATTCCAGCTTCTTCCACTACATAGGGCATTTGAACTTGATGCTTCAGGACAAAAGAGCCTCTGTTATAGCCATCTTAGCCCAAAATACCTCCACTTCACAATCCCCCCCCCCCCATGTATCTCAGTTCTGGGAAGAATGAAACAGCTATCCCAGATGTTGTTCTCCACACTGCCACTCTTAAATCACAGGATGGAGGGATGGAGAAAGAAAATTCTCAGCACTGACCACAGCACATGCATCCATTGCTCTTGGAGACATCCTCCAGTGTTTCCATTCCTTCCCTGAGGACTGTCTTGTCCTTCTGGAACAGGCTGACACATGCCTCTCTTTTTCCATAGAAAAAGCAGAGTAGATCTCCCATGCAGAATCCAGGTATAAAAGAAGTGGAAACTTGGCTTTGGTGGCCTTTTCCTGGCCTGTCCCCATCTGTAGCAATGGACTTTTTCCTTTCTCCTTAACTAAGTCTTTTCCAAACAGAAATAAATTCTCTTTCTAAAATAATTCTTCAAGATTCACATGTGATATTTGGAGATTACCTCCTTACTTCTGGGACTTCTGAATGCTTGGGTCATGAGAGGACTTCAGAAGTTCATGTGAGTTTATCACCTTCTCTAGAACTAAACATCCTCACTAGCTTTAGAAGGAAATTCCTAAAATAGTATCTTTTATTATTTATTTATATTTTTAAATAACGATAACTCTGACACTAAAGATATCAGAAGATTCAGCCCTACTATTTAACATCTATGTGTCCCCAAGCCTTAAATGTCTCTGAGTTTTCAAATTAGAAAACTAATGTTAATGAACTTGTTTATCAGACACTATGAATCAATAATATGAGACCCAGACTACTTTATAAGACATCTGTGTAAAATGGCTGGGATAAAGAGGAAAATCTCTGGTGCTGAAGGACTTGGGTTCTGAGGTGAGAGATACTGAAATTCACATCTATTTCAGCCACTTTACTGTGATATTTTGACCAAATTATACAATTTGTCAGAGTATTAGTACCCACATCAAAGTTTTTCCCCCTGTGTTTGAAAGGACAACCTGATGAAGTACTCAGTGATTACTGTGTCTGGTATCAGTCACACTTAATAAACTTCAGTTATTATTAATGAATATATTTTCTCCTTCTTGAAATCAGCAGCATTCCATGAGTTTTAACTATTTCTCTAAAAAATTAAAGGGACACTCTCATTAGGTAACTTGATTTTGCATAATCCAAGTCAAGTGGGTTTTTTATGAATTACTGAATGTTTATGGTCACACTTTTGTGCTCTAAGAGCATTGCTTGAATTCTTTAGTCATCTGGTTCAATATAATGGTTTTAAGCAACAGCTGAAGCTTATGCCCAAGAACTTGGTCTTGAGTTACAAAAGCAAATGCTTTTCAGAGTAGGAATGTACAAATTTGAGAAGCATGTGTAAGAACTACAATAGCTAATGCAGAGTAGAGGTTGGGAAGAAAGGAGTACAGGAAAGAGCTGTTTGTGGAAGTGCAAGGATGCCATCAAGATGTTGGGCTCTGATGTGGACTTTTGTGGATGTAGCAAGACCAAAGAGTCACAGTTTAGGTCAGCGTTCTTCTCTGTTGTCCTTTGCAGGTAGCTACATGCGTACACTGTACCGAACACTTTCAGGCAGCTACACGTAGCTATTGAACACTTGGAAAAGGTTAGTGTGACTGAGCTTATTTCACTGTCACTGAAATAGCCACATGTGGCTTATGGCTACTGTTCTGGATAGGATGGCACTTGCAAAGGGAATTGAGAAGAAATTATGGAAAATAGACCTCCAGAAATATCCTCATGGGAAGATTTTAGAGATCGGGGGTGTTGTGCGTAGCACATATTTCCTTTTCACAGCCACCTGTCATCACCACATCTCTGTCTCTGTCACCTTGTCATCACCATGCAATGCTTATTAACACTGTGCATGGTCATACCCATAATCCATGCTCAGAGCCCAGGGGATCAGCCAACCATATGGTACAAACTCTTTTGAGGCCAGAGATCATCACTGAGCACAGAGCAAGGTCAATGCTCAGAGCATATGCAGCCCACTACCACACAGGATGCCGGCATGCTCATGCTCAAAGCTGCCTTGTGACATGCCAACAAGATGGACCCTGGCGTAGTCGTAAAACTCCATAGCTGTTAATTTTCTAAAAAGAAACATTAGCTTAATTTCTTCTGTGTTTGGACAGGATATGGAAAGTGTGTGTGTGTGTGTGTGTGTGTGTGTGTGTGTGTGTGTGTGTGTGTGTGTGTGTGCTTGTGTGCTTGTGTGTGTGTGTGATTAATAACACATGGTGCATCCTGTAGATGGGATAACTTTAGGTAGAACATTAAAAAGGGAATTCTTTTGTCATCTTGCTTGCTTTGGGGTGTGAGTCTCAGCCCTTCCCTGACTACTTTGAAGCCACCTGAAGTTGCTGCAGAGAGCTCACTGGCTGGGAGAGAATGTGGAGTGAGGAGCCATGGAATCACTTGAGCAGGTTGTCTAAGTATGAGGGAAGCATTGATCAAAAGAGATAAACATGTATAATTAGAAGACTTGTTGATGGGCATAACCTCTCCATTTAGCTATAGAATAGTGTAAGCTTCTTTCTATGGTCTATTATCTTTCAAGCCATAAGCTTATGACTTGGTTCTCAGTATAGGCATGAATTCCCTTCCACTGAGTGGGTCTCACATCCAAGTAGAGAGTAGTGAATTACCCCATAATTATGTACCACTGTTGCACCCATGGTTTTTGCACCCATCTTGCCTGATTTGATTTTGTGGTTTGCAGTATCCACTTCCTGTTCACACAGTTGGTGACTTATACCTGCCCCCCAGAAGTTTGCATAGTATTTTCCAATACTATGACAGCTACCCAGCAGGATTCAATCTTGGTTCCAGCTTGATCTCTTAATGTCCTGATACTGAATCCTTTGGTGTCTTCAAGCAATATGGTTTTAATATCCAGTTCTGGTGGGTAACCAAGTGTTTTGAAAATGGATTGCATTTTTTGGGACCTCATTTTTTTCTGGATCTTAAATTAATATTGTTTCTGAGTCCTAGATCTTATGAATTTTTTTTTTACAAAATTATTTATTGCTTACTTTCTCTTCTAAACTTGGCTAAGTAAAAGAAACCAATGTTAATAGCAAACAGCTATTTTGTACCAGGTACTAGTCTAGGTGCTCTAGATAAATTAATTCATTTGATCCTCAGACCAAGTCTTACAGCACCGGTTTAAAGGTAAACAAAAAGATGAGATAGCTTTCAGACAGCCCTGCAGTAAAACCCTTGCTTTCAACTTCTATGCTCTGTTGGGCAAAGCAATGTCAGAACTCATTTTCAGTGGGTGGCTCTTCATTACTCTGATGGTCTCAGGGTAGCCATGCTCTGAAATCCATGTACTACAACAGGACCTGCTGCTGCTGGGGGCAGTGCCAGCCTGATCTGGGTGCTGGTTTTCAGCTTCAAATTCCCAGCAACTGAGCTCATGAGAATGTATTCCTGGTTGCTAAGAAGATAGGATAGCAGATGACCTGCTCACCAATATCTCTGGATATTAATGAACTTGACAGGATATGCAAGTCTCAACAGAAGTGCACTCAGAGGGACCATAGAAGAATAAGGGATATCCTGTGGTTTTGATATTAGCTGGCTTCAGGTTACTAGGAAATGGTATCCACACTAAGGACAGTATGTCATCATCAAGTCCTTGTGTCAGGAACTTTTTGGTCCTGAGTGCCAACAGTGTTTATTCCTATGACTGTCCTTCCTTGAACTCCATTCCAGGCGATCCCCTTTTTCCAAATGATGATATTGGGTTTAATGCCTATCAACTGCAAATAGATGTGAATGCTCATTTGACCAGGTACATAATAGGAAATACATTTGAAATGCATTTCATCCAATGGTCAGTCTTCTTCAAGTTTCCATAGAATTTTATAGCAACTATCTTGTGCAGGGTTTGCAGTTTGAGCCTCAGAACCTGTGGATCCAAGCAAGACCATGTCTCCCACAAAGCCTGAAAACAGCACATTCAGAGACCACAAATCAGAGTGTGGTGGCTTGAACGATGTGTCCCTCATACTCTCGAGTATGCTGAATGCTTGTTCCCCAGCTGGTGACAGTTAGGGAGGTGGAGACTGACTGGAGGAGGTGTGCTGCTGGGAGTGGGCTATAACCAGCTCTGCTCTGCTAGACTTGGGTCCACTCTCCTGCAGTGACAATGAGGTGATGGCCAACCTCTGCTCATGTTCCCTGTTTGCTGTGAATGAGCAGTTGTCCCATAAATGTACCCAGTCTGTCCAACAATAGTCCTTTGTTGAAAACCCATTATTGATTTATAGTTTAGTTAAATACATAACTAATTTATTATTAATTTTACATAAAGTAGAAAAGTGCTACCTACCATGGATGTATTCCTGGGATGGTGAATAATGCCTAGAAATCCCTAGCTGAAATCAAACCCAAACATACAAAAACACAAACAATATTCAAAAATCCTCAGATAATCATTTGTCCAAAATGCCTAGGCTTGAATATGCTTTGGATTTCAAGTTGTCTTTCAGTTTTTGGAATAGTTACATAAACATAATGAGATATCTTGGAGATAGGGCCCAAGTGTTATAGCAAAATTTATTTTTGTTTCATCTATAACTTATATAGATAGCCCAAAGTCAATTCCATACAATGTGTTAGTGCTCCTGCATTTCACCCGTGACTCATCATGTATGGTCATGTATACAATTTTCCACTCATGGCACCATGTTGATGCTCAAGTAGTTCAGGATATTGGAATATTTTGGATTTTGGGTGATCAGCCTGTAATATCACTGGTGACATAATGATCATCCTAAAAAGGCACCCAAAATGTTTTTTCCCCCCCCAGTGGTGACCCTTAGATGTGTGCTTTTATTCTGATGAGTACACAGTCCCTAGTGATCCATGGAGCTCCACAGTTGTTCATAAAGATTTACTGTTTTGTATTTTTTTTCTTGATTTCAGAAATTTACTTGTTTCTATGAAATCCCACTTTATCTGCTGTGGCTCCATAATACAATCGCCTGCTTATGGTTCACCTGTGAGTGAGATCAGGGCATCAGGAGTGCTTCTGTGAGCAGGATCCATCCCACTGCTATGACCTGTCTTTCATTCTCCAGATGTGCAAGTGACTGTTTATTGCTGTCTGAGCTGGGTGCTCAGCTAGGCAGAGCTGGGATAGCATAGAGGAAGGCAGGCATTTAGCCAGATACATTAGTGAGGCCTGTATGGGTTTCAGGTCCCCTGGCTCTGAAGAGGGCAGAGGAAATGACCCTCACTTTGGTTTTCAACAATGTACTTTAGAAAAGTGACTGATTTGAATACTATTTTCTTTGCTTTCTTTTTTTAAGGGCAGTTTTTAGCACATTTGCTTTACTTTTGAATTGCCATAAAAATATAATGAGGAAATAACTTCTTCCAAGAAATTTCTAATCAAAATGTGGACCTCCCCATTCTTTGAAAACCCCAGAGCAATTAATGGTTCTCCACCTGCTCTCAGGTGTATTCCCACCAGAAGAGCCATAGCTCCTCCATGTCCCACCCCCTACAGAACAACACTAACCCAGAGTCATCTGAGCTGCTGAAAAGGGGAAACTCCAAACAATGCTCCCACTTTGGCTTATCACCCTCCTTCCTTCTTCTGTGCTTTCCTTTTCTCTTTCCCTCTCTCCCCACATCTCTCTGTCTTTCCTTTTGTTAACAGAAGGTTCCAGAACAAAGCCACACCTACATTACATTCTACAAGGATGACTGACTAGAAATTTGATGATTATGGAGAGGTTGGAATGTTGGACTATCTTGGACTATCTGAGCCCCTTCCATCGGCCTGTACTGACTGTCCACCTGTGTGGGATATAACTTCCCTGTGACTGCTGGGTAAAGCCTTTTTGAATGGATGAACAGAGCCCATATCTTCCATCAACCCAAAAGCTAAGAATGTCACCAGATAGCATCTGAGGCCTATAGCAGAGATTCAGCACTTTGTTCTAACTTGCCTATCCAATGTCTCTATCAATATATTTGAAAAAAAAATGTTTTGGTTGACATTATTTGTTCTATTCCTACAAAAAAGTTATAAAGCTGTTACCACATTAGAACATGGAACTTGAGGTAATCTTATCTGTGTTCTCAGGTCATGGGCATTGGTATTTGGTTCCAAGATAAAATATATCTGATTCCCTTTGTGGTGACAGATGGTGTTTATGTGTGCATATGAGTACACAGTCTTCTTTTGTTCTGTCCACAAACAAACTACAAAAAAAGCTGAAGCCATTCTTTCTTATTAAAAAGGCAAAAAAGATCAACCAGGGATGTGGCTCAAGTTTGGCCCTTCAAAATTCTAAGCCAAAGTCCTCTTCTGCTCTTCTGAGGCTCTTCAGTGACACAAGGGGAGGGCAGTAAAATAAAGAGGCAATTTTTACAAAATGTCAGCATTGGAAATAAAACTGAGAGTGTAAAGGAAATCTAATGGCAGGAGACTCGTGTGTGTGTGTGTGTGTGTGTGTGTGTGTGTGTGTGTGTGTGTGTGTTGGGATTTGAGGAAAATGAAGCTGAGAGGGAGGAAACGCAGTGATATATGCCAACTTTGTGCTAATTTTTAAAAATTCAATTATTCCCTGTGGTACTTTCATTAAATGTTCCTCTTTCAATGTACTTACTTCTTTCCTAGTACAGAAAGGTCTTGGGGATATCAGAGGAAGACTGAACATCTGGCGAGAAGAGATAGATAGATAGATAGATAGATAGATAGATAGATAGATATACTACAGAATGAATCCCAGGTCAGCCTGAGCTAGGATAGACCCTACTTTGAAAAAAAAACTATATATATATATATATATATATATATATATATATATATATATATATATATATATATCATTCCATTAGCTATCTCTCTGTAACAAACTACTCCAAAACTGATTAGTTTAAAGCCACACTATTATATGTTAGCACCCAGATTTTGTGTTAAGAATTTAGGAATAGCTCAGCTGAATACTCCTGCTTTCGTGTGACACTGAGGTCACTCAGCTTGTAGCCTCACGTTGGAGCAGTGATCTAGGGCTCTGCTGTTCACATGCTTGCCTGCATGTGCACACACACCCACATACACAGGATTCTAAATGATGTAATAGTCACGTTTAGAATGTTAAAGTGGAATGATTTATAATAGTTATCTTACCAAATCAATATGCTTAAAATATAAGAAATTAAAGATATAATCATGATAAAATAACTTTTTTGTATGTAAGATACAATGTGTATTTTATTCACACTTCACATTTCAATTTGGATTATTCACATCTTGCATGCTCAATAGCATACAAGATGCTGATGGATACTAGATGGTACAGGTCCCTGGAAGCTCTTATCTTTGTCACCCTGTTTGAGTCCCACAAAGCTGAGCTTAGAAAAGACCCTCCTCCTCCATCTACTGTCCTCCATCACCTGGGATCTCTTGTAGGATCAGACAGTCTTATAAGATAGCTCTGGGCTCCGTGAGAAGCAAGAAGCTTCTTGGAAGGGTCAGTTCTGAACCAGCTGCCATGGTTTCCTCTGCAATGTATAGGGCACAGCAGTCACAAGGCAGCCTCAAGCAAAGAGGGAGGAGCCCTGCCTCATCTCTCAATGGAACAGAGATGCTTAAGATCTCAATAAAGCAGACTTAAAACTCACCCTCTATGACTCAGGGAACTGAGCGGAAGAGGGGGTGTAAAGAATGTAGGAGCCATAGTGGGGGAAAATATCCAGAGCATTGACTCCCTCAGCAACAATACACAAAAAGGGAAGAAAAAAAAGAGAGAGAGAAATATTGGCTACCTCTGGTGCAGTTCATAATCCCCTAACCTATGGACAGATCCAGTATATGCACCAAGGAAGTACCCCAGTGGGTAGGTGACAGAGAGAAGAGAGATGGGGACACATTCACAAGATTAATACAATGTATATACTTATTTATAATAAAGATATAAAAAAGAAAAGTGGTTATGACATTTCAGCTTTCTTTAATATGCAGAAAAATGCATTCATTTGGGTCATCATATGATACAATAAAGCTGCAAGTTTTAAGGATATTCACATGCATTTGTAGGCTACTGAGTAAATGCATCTCAATAGTTATGATAAAATGAAAGTGATGTAGTGATTACACATATTTACAGACTCTGAAACATTAACAATATGTGAATTGATTATAGACATTTAGGCTGTACACACACGTTTAGAAAAAAACCTTTTATCATATTTATTTATTTCATTTTGGTTAACAGCAGTCAGTACCAAATACCAACATTGTTCCTATGGGAAAATAAAGTTGACTTCCTTGTGCCACCACATTTCTATAATGCGTTGTTTTAAGTACAAAAGTAAAAGAGTGTAACCATGGGGAATGCAGTGGTTAGACATCAGCCAAAATAAATTTAGCAGGTCTATCAACCCTCACATTTCAGAGTGACTCTACAGATATGTATTAATTAAAATTTAATCAATGAGGCTGGCAAGAAGGTTTGCCTTCAATCTCACTGACTTGGGTGAAGATAACCATATTCAAGTGTGCACTGGCCAGATGCTTAGTTGATTGAACATCATTTGTTAATTTCAATTCTCCTATAACGAGCTATGGAAATTTATATACTAGTACTGAGGTGGAAGTCTGGAGGGCAGGATGACCAACAGGCTTGCTACCGGGTTGTAAAGCAGCTGATGAGTATAGTATCTTGGAATTTCAGAACTGGATTTCAAAACCTTATGCATCTATACCATACATTAGATAATGGAGACTCTGATTAGAACGAATCTGGTACATTCAGACCCAAGAAACAGATAGCATCGAGTAAGCAATCATATTAAAAGCACACAGCAAGGAGTAAAGAGCACAGTAGCATCCAGGAACAGAGCTGCTATGATCATTAGCAGTAATGCAAATCATTGCTTGTTTATCTGTTCTAAAAAAAATCATGGTCACGAAAGCCTATAATTCCAGCAATCAATAGGTGAAGGTGGAGGATCACAAGTTCAAAGCAGGCCTGGAATATATAGCAAGATCCTGTCTCAAAACAAAACAACAACAACAACAAAAAAAAAATAAACCTAGATTTCTTTCACACAAGCTATTTATTTTGTGCTTCACGCTTTCCTTTTCTTTGCCTTTATACTTGTTCCCAAGGAACATTCAGAAGGAAAGTGATCTGAAATTTATTTTCAAAATTTAAGGATGCATTTATAAAATCCATTACTTTGTGCTAGCTAGTGTGTAAGGCAATTTTCCTTTTATGTTCCTATTTACTGCTCTCAGAAATTCTAAGAGATGAATACTATTATGACTCTATTTCACAGACAATGAAACTGAGCAGTAAAGCGATTAAGTCATTTGACTAGCATTTTTGAAATATGAGTGGCAGGAGGGATCTGAGCCAGGTCTGTCAGTCTTATAGCTCTACCCCTTTGCTACTCTGGGACAGTAGCAGCAACAGCAGTAACAACAGTGCTTATGGCAGCCAGTAGCCAGCATATATTGAGTACTTACTGTATACTTCCTCCCAGACAGCTGACCTTAAGTGTCCACAATGGAGCCACAGAGAGAATGGTACTAGATCCTCCCAGCAGCCACAAGAGCCAAGTGTGTTCCTCAGACCCATGAATCTTCATTTATGAATCTCTTCATGGAAAGTCTCCCCAGCATCCCAGAGGGGACATTTACATTAAGTGCCAACAGTGAGACACCTGAGCCACTTCTCTGCCATGAGTCATTCACAGCTGTGCCCTCTCCATAGATCCAATCCTAGCTGGGCTGGTCAAGGGGAGTTGACCTCTGTTGCTGTCTCATTATATGATTTTTCCTCATCATGTGGCTTCTTAGACTTTTAGCATTCTCTTTAACTCTTAACAGTCAATTCTTCATAATCCTCTGTTTAGATTTTTTAAAGTAGGTCCTTTGTATCCATGGATTAAACCTCAGATCCAACCAATTAGATCTGTGTACTGACCATGCATATTTTCTTAATACCATACAGCAGCTACTTAGTCAGCATTTTTATTATGTTAGGTTATAAGTAATTTATAAATGATTGAAAGTATACTGATGTACACAATGTGTTTAGATCCTATGCAAATATAATACCACTTTATTTGAGAATTCAGTATCTTCAGATTTTGATATTTGAAAGTGGTCTTAGAACTAGTTTCCTAGGGATACTAGGGACAACTGCATTAAAATTTGCATTTGTAAACATTGTATTGGTATTGTTTCCTGATTGAACTTTTTCTAACACTTTATTTGCATAAAATGTCTGAAAATGGTCATCAGCTCATTTTTCAGGTAGAACAATACAGAACAGTTCATGTGATTTTCTCAAATCATCTAGTTCTAGCAGTTGATAGAAGGGCTCTGTTCTGGTCCCATTATTTTTCAAAGTCTGGTGACACGAGACAGTCCCCAACAATCTTGTGAAGCCTTTTTTATTTTGAAGTAATGTGGTTGGAAGAGAACAGTAATTCCACCCCTCTTCCATGGGGTTCAGCTAATACACAGGATACCCTGGAATAACCCAGAATTGGAATTCCTTCTGGAATGGACAGGTAATCCAATCACCAGTGACATATGAAGTAGGGTATATTGGACAGAATGCATAGTTACTGAAAATCACTTCTGAAAACATTCATTGTGAGATAATCATTCTTTTAATGCTGTTTATCCTGGAGGGTACTTAAAGCAATTACTGGTGAATCAGAACTCTACTCGGGGGACATAAGTCTGCGGGTAGGCCTATTTGAGAGAGCAACAAGTAGTCAATGATACAGATGATAACCCTTTGAAAAAGAAACAATGTCAAAGCACTTCTAGATTATCTAGAAATTACATATTATCATTTAGAAACTACTAAAGAAAAACATTTTCTAGTTAGAGACGCGGAGGAATCTTTCATTTAACCCCTTAATAGTTGTCATGGTTTGATACAGGTGTCCCCCACAAACAATTCAATGTGTTCTGATAGATCGATCCTCAGCTGATGGCAGTTTGGGTTTTACAACCTCGATGGAGCTGTGTTGTCAGGGGCGGGCTTATGGGGTTATAAGCCAGCTTCCCCTTGCCAGAGTTTGGCACACCTTCCTGCCGCTGTTTGCAGTGCTGTGGCAGAGGTGGTGTCCAGCCCTCTGCTCATGCCATCGTTTTCCCTGCCAGAATGGAGTCTCCCCTCGAGTCCGTAAGCCAAATAAACCCATTCCTCTACAAGCCACTTTTGCTTGGGTTCTTCCTGTGCAGCAACTAGAAACCTGACCCCAACAGTTTTGGTACCAGGACGTGGGGTCATCTGTTGCTGCTAGAACCCTGATCTTGTGGCTTTGGTCTTCTGGAAGTGATCTACAGGAGGAATGTGGAAGGATTTGAACTCCCTGCCTAAGAGGTGCCTTGCAGTGCTGTAAGTACAGCGTATTGGATCAT
>PVHP010021902.1:0-28977 GCA_004024765.1 Zapus hudsonius
CTAAACATTTATCGTTAATTGATTTCTTTTCTCTAAACAGTTATCTGCTATTATTTATGACCCACAGGTGGCTCCTGGCCTTTTAACCCACGTCCTGGCCACATCTAAGTGGTCACTCTAATCTCATGGCAACCATCTGGTTGTTTATTTACAGACACTCCTTTAAACTCAGACCTTCTCTACCAGTGATGTTTTTTTTTTCTTTCTTCTGAGAAGGGAGTAAGGGCTTTCCGTCCATCTGTTCCTTTGATGTTGAAGCTGACTAAGGAGGTGAATTGCCTGCCCCCAACAACGTACTTGCTACAGAATACACTGGCTTTTTATTTGTGATCTTCATAAACATTTCTTTGAAAAACAAATTCACTAAGTTTGAAATCCTGAGTCTATTTTAAGATAAATAATAATACAACTAGTGCTTGGAAAATAGAGCATACCATGTTGGGAGGCAAATTTGGAGGAAGTTATTGGTAGTTGTTAAATATATAGATGAATGGAATATATACTTAACCCCATTTTAGAGCTGGGGAAACTGAGGCAAAGAGTGATTAAAGTCACTTCTTTAGGGTTAAGTAGGCTGTCAGAGCCCACACCAAACTGTCTCATGTCACCATGCCATGGCCTTTGTGTACTCCTAAACCATACCCAAGAGTCACATCCTTATGGACAGAGACACTGCTCATCACTGACATTTCTCTTCTCATCAGAGCCCAGGAAGAAGAAAATGAAATTTTTCCCCAGAGTGAAAGAGCATCCTACTGAGTAAGTTGTCACTGTGGGTACCAGGTAATGGAGGGAACCCAGAAGCTCTGGTCTCATTAAACATACTTCTTGGCTTCAAAGCATTCCCAGGTACCTAGTAACTCATGGGGTTTTTCTACACCAATTTTTAAAAGTTATGAAAAAAATAGATTAACCAGCTGATCAAAACCACAGCTAACATGCATGTGAAGTATTGCATGGTTAGGGTCCTCTTTAAGGTACATTAATTAGATGCCATTATAAACCATAAAGGAGAAGGGTTTCTATTGCAATATTCAGCTTGGAGAAGGTAGGTCTCTGTGAAGCCCCAGGGGCTAAACTGTGTGTACTTTTCAGGACTTGTACCACCTCAGCTTGCTCACCCAAGAAGGTTTGGAGAACATCTTTGACCTGGCCAGGAAGCAGACCAATGAGCCCTGAGCAGCAGATGGATGTGATGCTCCAGCAGGAGATGGAAATCAAAAGAGAAGAGAAAAAACCGTCTGAATTAGACTTGGAGGTACATCCCTCCCACTCCATGCTAAATAGCACTTCTGGCGTCTGAGCGATGCAGACTGGCTCATGGAAGAGTCATCTGGGGAATGTTTCTAATAATACTAGAATCCAGACTCCATGGCAGGGCTAGGGGTATAGCTCAGTGGTAGAGCACTTGCCCAGTATATTTGAGGCCCTGGGTTCTATCCCAGCACCAGAAAAAAAGAGTTCAGGTTCCATAACAGACCACTGAATGAGGCTGAGGTTGTGTTGTGGGGGGGGGGGAGTGGAGGGGAGAGAAATACCTTAGAAATTGGTGACTTTGGATCATCCTAGTACACAGCTTGCAAAATTGTGACCCATTAGGCAAAGGTGATCAGATTTTTGTGAAGCAAGAAAGAGTACACCCATTAAGTTTGACTTTCAGATAAACAATTAATAGGTTTTTTAAAGTATAAAAGTATGTCCTATGCTTTTGCCAGCAACCCAATCATAGACTGAATGTTGCCTATAGACATGTTTGGAAAATGAAGGCAATCTCACACAGGGGAGATTTCCAATCTTTTTCTAATTTTTTTCTATTTATAGTTGTGTGTGTATATGTATGTATGCATGTATACATCAGGTCAACGTCTTTTGACACTGCAAACAAATGCCAGATGTGGGCGCCACTTTTTACATCTGGCTCTCTGTGGGTACTAGAAAATCAACCTTTGAACCATCTTCACAACCCCTCCAACCTTTCTTGAAGAACCTAAAACATTTGAAGCTGAACAGTAGCTTTCTCCCTTCAATGAGAAATAGATTCTCCAGATGGCATCTGCCCTGACCATTCTTCTTTATTTTATGTCCAGCCACAACTTTTGCTTATGAGCATTACCTTCCTGGCTCCAGAGAGATGGTTGAATTTCTAATCTATTTTTTAAAATGTGACCAAAATGTTAGAGGAAATGTTTATAAAGTAATTAACAATAAAAGCTCATAATGATTAAGTAGGTGTGATTGGAAAGATCTCCTCAAGCTCCTGGAATCCATTCAAAACCTGGGTGCTGTGATATTATTCCCATGACTCAGGAATAATTAAGCCACTGCTCATGGTAACATAGTGAGAGACAAAGCTATGATGTAAATCTGATCCCCCTGCTACCAAGTCATTGTGTCCTTAAGATCTATGATGCTCTGTGTGGTGACCCCAGCATTGAGGAGGTTGAGGCAAGAGGATTGCAAGTTTGAGGCCAGCCTGGCCTACAACAGAAAGACTGTCTCAGCATCAACAATTTGTTAGAGGCTTTTAAAACTTGCCATAATATAAGAATCACCATAATCTCTTGTTAAAACTCCTTATTGTCCAAGGAGGACCTGGAAGTCTTCATTTTAGTAAGTCTTACTAGATGACTCCCTATCTAGGCAGTTTTTAAAATAAGAGAAGTTAGGAAATAATAACTACCTCATGCATATTATCCCAACTTACGATGATTTGACTAGGGACTTTTCTTCACTTGATGATGTTGCAAAAGTGATATGTATTCAGTAGAAAACAGATTTTTGGGTTTGAATCCTGCTCTCTTTCTGGTCTAGCAGTAGTGTGCTCTACTGTCATGTCTGGTTGGCAGTAAGGCACAGCTTCCAGAGACACACACAAGAGGACACAGCCGACACTCTCTGGGACATGATGGTGCTAAATTGGGATGTTTGGTGGGTTGGGTACTTGAAGTGCATTTTCAACTCAGGATATTCTTAGGATCAGCAAACCTTTGTATAAACTGCTTCCATTCAGGCTAGAAAGATGAGAGTTGCAGCCTTTTAAGTGGACCGCTGGGGCTGGAACTCAAACTCCAGCCCCTTCCCACTGCTGGTGCCTCTCATCAATCTGAAATTACTGTTTTCTCAGAGCCACCAGCCTTACATAAATCAAGCACCCCAAAGCATTTGGTAGCAGAGCATTGAATTTTAGTGGAATGAATTGCTGGAGTCTGCTTTAGGGTCTTCATCTTATTGTTGATCATAAACACTACCTTTACCCAGTGTTCCTCACTGCATGGCATCTGACCAGTTCATCATTATCCCACACTGAAATCTCTGTGGCTTTGATTGGCTTCCTGGTGTCATGAGACAAACTTGTCAGGGACCTTGTGCATGCAATGCGTGTTCTGAAGTGACAGGCTCAGAAAGCATGGTGGTGACAAGGGGAGAGTGAAGGTAGATGCTGTGCAAGTAGGCTCCCTTGGCAGCTTTGCTGATGGGTAGAATAGTTACCCAGTCATAATCTTTTTCTTGCCGGTGCTTTGTTTATGAAAGAGATATTGTTACTATTTGACCAATGGCATCCGAAAAGACATGATCGCCCCAGAGGATGATGAAGTGATGGTCCGGATTGCAAAGCTGATTCCTAAAATGCTGCTGACAAGTCCCACCCTGGTACCTCTGCAAGATGCGCTTAAAGCTGAGAAGGAAAATGACTATTATTGCAGCCTCATGAAAAGCATTGGTAAGGCTGGGCTGAGGTGGGCAGGGGGCTCCTGTATGGAGGGCACTCTTGGTAAGATTGAGTTGAGGTGACTTTTGTATGGGGGGGTACTATCTTCCTGTAGAGTCAGCTTTATTGGTACTATGATAAAACATCTGGCAAAATCCCCTTAAAGGAGAGAAGTTTCTTTTGGCTCTCAATTCATGGCCGCCTTTTAGGCTGTGCTGAAGCAGAACATCATAGTAAGAGCACATGTTAACCAAAGTGTCTCCCCTCATGGCACCCAGAAAGCAGAGGCAGCGAGACAGAGAGTCTGCCTGTGTGAGCAGCTTTTGCCTTTGGCCCTTCTTCTCTTCAGGCCCCCATCTAGCAGGTGGAGCTGTCCCCATTCAAGGAGGGTCTTCCCCAGTTGCTGAGCCACATGCTAGTCTTCTCTGGAAATGTCTTCACAGACAAGCTTCTGCTTTACTATCTCCTAGACATCTCTCAATCCAGTTATTAATGGAGATTAGCCATCACATTCACCACCCTGGTTCCCTTGACCCTTTCTAAATATCCTTTAACCTTCCATTCAAATACACCCTATCTATCACCTTTAATGTGCATCCACATAACCTGAGGGCCTTTTTAAAAGGAAGATTCCAATTCAGTGAATGTGCACCCAAGTGATTACTGAGATCCTGCATTTGTAACAATATTAGATATGATGGACTTGGGGTCAGCACTGTGTGTTGCTAGCTTTAAAACCTAGCTTAAGACCTACCCCTTCTCCAAAGTGTTTTTTCACTGCACCCCTTGGAAATCCTTTCTAATATCTGCATTCATAACAGTTCTTGTCTCTACCTTCAACACATCCTGCTTTGAAATTCTCCTGTTTATTTTTTCTGACTTGCTCCTCTGATCATACACCTTTAAATTAGCCACTCTCACTGAATGTTTCTGCCATGGCTTAGCTAGCAGTTCCTTAATCAAATCATCTGAAGTTGAAGGCACTGCATCTTCATGTATGCTAGTCCCTCTTATCCCCAGGGTCCTTCCTTTCTAGCAATCTTCTTCTTTATGATGTGACTTCCTCTATGAAGGTTGGACCAGTCTTCCTTAGCATACCATGTCTAAATTCCCATATGTAAGAAGTATTTGATGCCAGCCACTGTGTTGGTTGTGTATTCATGAAACAATCTTAGTGTGAGAAATCAACCAATGACTAATGGGGTATTAGCACTAGTGAATTTATTAGATTGTTAGATTTATTACTATTAGTGCATAGTCATGTAAGATGCTAGATATCCTAATGGGACTCAACACCAGGTTCTAAGAATTCCTTTTCTCCAATGAATTCTCTTCAGAAAGGAAACATACAACAACAGAATAGGGGCTTCCCCAAATGAGTGATACCCAAAGGAGTACCTATGAGGAGGCATTTCTCAGTGTAAATGAACAGAAGCTCATTTGCTTCTTAAGCGGCGAAGCTAAGAGCACAGAATGCTTAAGGTCCCTGCCTTATACTGGGGTGTTTTCACTCTTGGTTCTAGTTGACTACATCCTCATGGACCCAATGGAGAAGAAAAGGCTGTTCATCGAGAGCATTCCCCGCTTGTTTCCTCACAGAGTGATCCGGGCCCCAGTGCCCTGGCACAATGTCTACCAGAGTGCCAAGAAGTGGAATGAGGAGCATCTGCACATACTGAACCCCATGATTCGCATGCTGAAAGACCTGTGGTTTGAAGAGTAAGACTTACCCTCCCATCTTCTTGCTCCCTTTCTTTAGTGTTTGACACTAAACAAGCCTCTTCAGCAAAGCACAACCTCCCAGACTGAAACTGCTTATGAGTTATGCATGAGAACCCCTGTGTTCGGGTATACATGGCCCTGCTTTGATCTCCCACCCCTGCCTGCAAGCTGGTTCAGAGCTAGTCGGCTCATGTCCCAATCTTTGCAGGTTGTGTGAGTGTGCTACAGTATTTCTCTGTGTTATAGTAACCTTCATATTGCTGGAACAAAACACCCAACCAAAAGCAGCTGGTGGAAAGAACGAGTTTATTTTGATTTACAGTCTTGAGCAGAAGCTTCATGATGGCAAGGAAAAGATAGAACAGAGGATGGACATCTATTCTTGCCACAGCAGCTGGGCAGAAAGCAGCAAGAGAGTGACCTGAGCTAGCACCAGCAAGCTGAGCGTTAATCTATGCATGTAGAACCATGGATGTGGAAGACCAACGGTCATTCACATTCCATAAAATTCGTCCTTTAAGGCACACCGTGAAACCAGCTTTAGGGTACTTACAAATCTATGCCACACTCGCCACTACCTAATTCAAGGACATTTTTGTCATTCTAATAGAAACCCTGCACCATTCACACCCACTCTCTGGCCCCCCTTCCTCTCAGTTCCTGGCAGCCACTAATCAATTTTCTGTATCTATAGATTTGCCTGTTCTGGGTGTATAATATGCATTGAGTCATACAAAATATGACACTTTGTGTTTGGCTTCTTTCATTAAATATGATTTTTTTCAACATCTCTTCTTTTTCTACACATCTATTCATGTATCAGTATAGCATTTACCTTAGGGCTATATAATATTCCACTATGTGGCCATATTAATTTTTTTACTTGTTAATTACTGTAGAGGAAGGGAGAATATGTGTGTAAGAACTTTTTGAATGAGATCCTCAAGAAAGCATGCAAATCTGGGATTATTGAAAGGTCAGGCTAGTGAACCATCTAGATTCTTTATTATAAAAATTAGAGGTAGATATGTGTACTTAATTTTTATTGGCTAAATCCATCAGCAGATATCTTGTTTTCAGAGGATCCCTGGCTTTGAATATGTTGAGTCTTAAGACAGCATTGTTGCTTAGAGAGCCCATTTAATTGTGTGTGTGTGTGTGTTTTGTGGTATATGCACATGTATGTGCCCACGTGGCATCCCATGTGCTCATCTGCAGTGGGGTTCACTTACCTGTGGTGGTGACACAGAGTCCTGTGTCCTGTGTCTCACGTCTTCGCTCTTGTGCCCATTTGTGTCTGAGCCCAGAGTCTTACTGATCCCAGAGCTTGCTGTTTTTTTGTTGTTGGTGGTGGTTTTGCAGCTCTGGAAATTCCCAGGTCTCCGTTGCCCTATGGGATTGGGATACACGTATCCGTGGCCATGCCCAGCTATTTATATGGATTCAGGAGATTCAAACTCTGGCAGTCTGACTTAACTGCCTGGTGGGCAGGTACGAATCAGTGTAGCTTAGAAAAGAGTAGTCCATAATCATGCAGGTAACATGCTCTGTTCTGTGTCCACCTACAGGACTATCATGTTGCTCAACTCCATGGGACACCAATAGAATTAATACAAATGGTGCTTTCTGTTATTCTTTGTGCAGCGATGCTGGACAGCCATGTACTTGGTTGACAATTCCAATGTGTTGTTAGGAAGGAAAAAGAGGTGGGGGGGGATATTGACTGTGATGGGTGCTCGTAATCAATTTCTGCTTATCACTACCTATCCTCATATCCTATTGCCATTCCCTAAATTTGTCCAATCAATAGCTCTAGTCAGTGTTCTTTCAATATAAAATTTTACATAAATGAAAACTCACTCCCTTTGAACATGTCCTAAAGAATTTATAAGTCTTTCAGCTTGGCATTTCTCCCTCCCTGTTGGCAGATTCAGAGATCTCAGATTTGTTCGAATAGCAGATTTATTGGAGGGAAAACTGCCTCTGCTGCCTAACGAGTACCGAAGCGTGATCCGGAGGCACTGCATGGAGGCTCGGCACATTCTCCTCACCAGGTCCGTATCTGGCCTTAGAATGGGGCTGTGGCCCAGCACTGGAGGACTAAAAGCTCAGAAGTGGAAACTGATTTGCTGATTGCACAGTTTGTTGAGCACAGACCTCCCTTCTCTGTCCTCTCCCTGCCATGTTCCCATCCTTTGGCAACTTCATATCCACCTGCTCTTTGCTCCTGGGTCCATCTACCTTTTCATAATGCTCATTCTGAATGCCCAGAATGGCCAGTCTTTGTTAAGGCACTGCTCTCATTTCTTCCCTCTGAACTCTTCCCACCTCAGTGGGCTACAGGGTAATGTACTTGAATTGCTTGGATTCAGATGGTCCAGATAAAGAGCCCCAAGATTCTGAGGTTAAGGTATTTTCAGATACTTACACAGCTTCTTTTCCTTTGCTAAATGCATACAGAACTATATCAAGAGCCAGAGAAATTATCGTATGTAAGATGATAATTTTATTGGATTAAAAAAATAACTGAGAAAATCTAAGGACAATAAGATTTATTTAAGCTCATGGTTTTAGAGGTTTTAGTCCATCATGGTGGGGAAGGTATAGAGAGTCTGGCAGCCCACATCATGGTGGCCAGGAAGGGGAGAGAGGGAGAGAGAGAGAGAGAGAGAGAGAGAGAGAGAGAGAGAGAGAGAGAGAGAGAGAGAGAGAGAGAGAGAGAGAGAGAGAGAATGCTTTTGCTGGCAGGCTTCCTTCTTCCCCTTTCATTCCATCAGTCCCCTGCCCATAGCTTCCCCACTTAGTCAATCCTTTCTGGAAACACTCACAGACAGACCTAGAAATATGCTTTACTAATATCTTAGGCACTTTTCAATCATGTCAAGTTATCAAGAGTAACCATTACAGTGACAATAACACCGACTGATGAGTTTTGATTACCAGAGAAAACATGTATATAGTGGACAGCACGTGGTACACAGTAGCTACTCACTGAACACCTTTAAAGGTTCTCAACTTTACAGCTACAGCTATGACTAGTTACTTCTCTGCTCCCTAGGGTTGTACTCTTCTAGCAATCAGAGAAGAATGTGATAAAATGGAACAACAGTAGTTCCTACTGGGAATTAGAAATTAAAGCAAGTGGAAGAAAGGGTCAATGAGGCACCTGTTTCTTCTTTTGGTTATTTCACTTCATTTCTACTCACACTTTCAGAGCAACCCTTGAATACTGGAATTTATTATTCCGACTTGTTTTTTCTTGTCTCCCCATTTTTTTTCGGTTTTTCAAGGTAGGGTCTCGCTCTAGTCCAGGCTGACCTGGAATTCACTATGTAGTCTCACGGTGGCCTTGACCTCACGGCAATCCTCCTACCTCTGCCTCCCGAGTGCTGGGATTAAAGGCATGCGCCACCAAACCCAGCTTTCTCCCCATTTTTCACCTTCAATAAAATCTGTATCAGAAGCCAGGAAGCTGCTAGGGAAGTTGGATGGAACATTCCAATTCCCTTTGGCCTTCACTCCAACCTCTAGGGTGAAGTAGATTCAGGGGTACACTCCATTTGTATCCTCTGTCTACCTGATCTGATCAAAGGAAATTCAGTTTCTCAATTTAAATATGATTTTCTTCCACAAAGGGCTGCTTAGTGGGAAATAAGCCATCTGCCTCATTGCAGAAGGCAGAGGGTGTCTTAGAACCCAGAAAGCTGCTGACTTGGATGTTCTCCTGTCTCCTTAGGTGGATCCCTACTGCTGCACAGCTTTTTGTCACAAATAAGGAACACTGGGTCCGTTTTGCTCCAAGGAGTGACTATGACTCCTCTCGAAACATTGAAGAATATTTTTCTTCTGTTGCCTCTTTCATGTCACTACAGCTCAGAGACTTGGTCATTAAGTCCCTCGAGGACCTTGTCTCCTTCTTCATGATACATAAGGTACGTGAGGGACCTGTACTCAGCCCTCTTGAAGAAACATAACCAATTCAGAACTCATGTATGTCCTCAGCTCAGTGTAATTCTGGATTTGAATACACATTGGTGACTGTCACATTATTTAAAAAAATATGTTCTTTAAATACAGAGCAAGATCCTGCAATATAACTACCCACTTTTTAATTAGTGAAAAGTTATAAAAGTGAAGAAGTTTTTAAGACAATTTAAAGAAAGATTATATAAAACGGAATACACATCTCTTATAGTATAGAGAAAATTCATTTTTATCTTCTCTGTTATAAAGATGGAGTTGAGACAAATTTGTTATCAGCCTTTGGCTTGGTATTTAGTGATTGTTGCATTTAATTGAGTGCCAATTGTGAGTTTTGTACTTTGGTCTTTGACAAAGGAAATTCCTCATACAAAAGGCTTGGATGGACCTAGTTAGTAACTTTCTCCATGAACACTACTTCAGTGGAGTCAAAATGAAAATGTAAAGCATGAATTCTTAGTTTTCAAAGCATTATAGAATTCCCCCAGCTTTAGATCATTGATGGATCAAGAAAGAATGTAGTACTATTACCACATTTCACCTTTAAAAAGTATAGTAAAAATTGGAAACCACACAGTTGTAAAAGGTTATTTCCTAAGCATTTTTAAAAATTAAAATAATGTGAATGATTAACCCTTTACTCAAAAGGCATAGAAGCCAATGATGCTGAAGGTAGACTGCAATGCTAACACTCTAGAGAGAAGCACTCTATAGATGTCACTGGGCATCTACTTTGTTTAGCAGAAAACACACACACACACACACACACACACGTGGGGTGAGATCTCACTTGAAAATTCCACACAGCAAAAAGAAAAGCAAAATGTTTGTTTGAAGGGGGGAGAAATTTGTGAATGTTTGGTACACAGTAGATATTCACCAAATGTTTATCAGCCTTCCTTAAAAAGGTCTAAAAGTCTAAAAGCAATGTGGACAAGTTGTGTTACGCACTGTGGTTTATGAAAGGTATCTTGTGTCACCAGATTTCATAGAGACTCTCCTCATTAATGTTTCTGTGGTAGGGAAATTACCATATTGAGTACTGAAGTATACCATGTGCGCCTTAGTAATGACATTCATTCTTTTGGATTCAGTCACAATATTTTGGGCTTTTTTATTAATTCATTTTTTATCATTAATAAGTAGAAACTCTGTGTGTACAAGTCTTGTGTTGGTACTCCCATTACCCTCCTCTGTGCTCCTATTCTACTGAGGACCCTCCTCAATGGGATTGCTGGAGTGCTCCATGGGATGGAGGGCTATGAACAGTCACGATATTTTTGTTAAGCACCTCCCATGTGCTAAATGCTCTTGGATATTTTGAAATAAAGATGCATCAGGCATATATTTTGCCCCCAAGTTTAGAATAGAGAAGGGGAAATGTATATATAAATTATTGAAAAACAGAAAGATAAAATAACATGAAGGAAAAGCAAATATATGGAAGTTCAGAAGTAGAGGAGATTTCTTTTAAATCTAAGTAAAGAAACAGGGAGGCTTCCCAGAAGAGGGACTTATGAGCTAATTTTGAAGGATGGGAAGGATTTAGAAATTAGGCAAGGCCTGGGAAAGCAAGAAAGCAAGATCTCAGGGGAGAGTAGACTATGTTGTAAGCACAAACAGCATGCAGGTGTTATCCTCTTCCTGGTCTGGAGTTCAGGTAGCACTATGACTGCGGAGCATTCACTCCTGTGATTTTGTGAACCTTGTGTCTCCTGCAGGATGGAAATGATTTTGAGGAACCTTACCAAGAGATGGACTTCTTTATACCTCAGCTAATCATAATCAAGCTTGAAGTCTCTGAACCCATTATTGTCTTCAATCCAACTTTTGACGACTGCTGGGACTTAATAAAAAATTCCTTCTTGGAAATTATTAAGAACTCTGAAGGGATCCCCAAGGTATAATACTCACCTGATCATTCATTTAGTGACTAAACATTTAAGTGATTGCTTATACAACATTTAAGTCACAGAACTGTGGTATTCAAGGAGTTTCATTGTGAGGATACATCTTGAATGTACCCTTTGACCTCAGAAAGATTATATGGTTATATAGAGATATTTATTGTATAGATATGGCTATGCAGCCCAGAATTGTGATTCTAACAACATCATTAGGAGTTAGTTTCTAACATCACAGTGTCAGGTGCAGCCAGTCATATTGCCAGAGATATGGTTCCACACTGCTGCCCAGAGCAACCTGAGATCTTCTGAGGGACATCTATTCAGGAGAGGCCTGAAATTCTTCACTGTAAAAAAAGAGCTTCAGTATGAGCCAGTATAGAGAAGAGTTGTTTATTAGAAAGGAATTTTAACCTGGAGTTTAGCATGGGGCTTAATAGAAAGAGAGGCACTCAGGGAAAGGACGCTGCACACCCAAGTATGGGTATGAATGAGCTTCTCAAGATTCTCTCCAAGTACCTTAGCAGTACAGTGCATTAGATTTTGGAGGCTTTGGGATTACATTTCTCAAAAGATTTCTAAAGGCTATCCCAATCCTGTATCTCCTTTTTAAAAATTTTAATATTTCATTTAATTTGCAAACAGAAAGAGACAGAGAAGAGAGAGAGAAAGAGAGAGAGATTGAGAGAGAATAACAGAGGGAGAGGAAATGAGAGTGACAGGGCCTCTAGCCACTGCAAATGAACTCCAGACACATATGCCACTTTGTGCATCTAGCTTTATGTGGGTCCTGGGGAATCAAACCCATATGGTTACACTGTGCAGGCAAGCACCATAAACACTGGGCCATCTCTCCAGCCCCCTTTATCTCCTTTTAAAACCCTTTTTCAGTAATTGAGATTAAAGAGTGGTTCTGGAGGTGGCTTGAAACATATGACCCTGGGTGACAAGCACTGCATAAAGGTTTGCCTGTTTGTTTGTTTGTTTGTTTCTGTAATTTGGTTTCTTATGAGATTCCTGGAAAATTACAAATTTGTAGCTGAGCAAGGAGGAAAGCCATGTACCCTTGGGTCCTGAACATAGTTCATTTGTTGTTTTAACATTCTTTTTTGAAACAACTATATACAAGGAATATTGTCTGTATGTCAACCACCTTCACAGCAAATGTTGCTAAGTGTGTTGGAATCCTTGACCATCAGTAGATGAGATACTGTAGACAGATTCCTGATAGTCTCCTTTCCCATATCATATTGCCTTCATTTTCCCTATCTTTCTATCCTGACAAAGAAAGAGAGGTGTGTATCAAGGTGTATCCAGCTTGGGCTAATAATTCATTATAGATCAACTGCCATGAGCCTGTGAATGATTTTGTAAGAGTATATATGATTTCATTTTGAAATTTCATTGGTTGGTTGGTTTGACACTGTAGGTTTCTACAGAGAAGAAACCTGCCCTTCCTTGCGCAAGCACTTTGCAATTTCCTTTTTGGGGTGGCGTTACTAATCACATTCGATACTTATTAGCAAGTGTTGAGTACTAGACAGGATTATTCACATGACTTAGCATCCATCCAGTTCCCCTTTGGTGACTGATGTAAGAGAACCAGTGTCTAGTCCCTCATGGAGAAGAGACCTGACTTCTTATTCATTCTTTTCCTCTCTCCTTCTCTGTCCCTCCCTCTTTTCCTCTCACCCTATCTCTCTCATATGCTTGAGCACTCCTCTCTGTGTAATCATACACTCAGAGGGTTCTCACAATCAGAACAAAGCTGACATTTATAGACGAGCCTATGATACAAAGGCTCCAGTTTCACCAGAAATCTCTTCATTGGAGTGTGGTGCCAACCAAGCTGGGTTAACATGAAAATGAGCATGTAGAAGGGGAAGGAAGAGGCACCTCTCCTACAATCAGTATTCCTAGGAAGGAAATGAAAGAGGAGACTGTAACTTGAAGGGATAAGTGTGGGGCTGAGGACAGTTAAAGTACATGCCCTTCAAGCCCTCCTCCACTGTTGATAGGCAGAATTTGCCAGCAGCTGGGGTGGGAGAGTCAGCAGGTGGCCACTGGTGCTGTAAAGAGCCCAGCAGGAGCTGGCTCTAGAGTGAGTGGGTTGTTATGCCAAAACAACAGGCTCATAGGGGACTGCTGGTACCATGTTTGGATGCTAGTCCTTCTTGCATACCAATGGCAGAAAAGAGGTCTCCCTCGAACGAGCTACAGTGCCAGCTTCCTCCCTAGCCCCTAGGCTGTCTTTTAATTAATTAATTAATTAATCTGTAAGCAGAGCCTCTAGCTGCTGCTGGTGCAAACATACTCCAAATGCATGTACTACTTTGTGCATCTGGCTTTACGAGGGTAGTGGGGACTTGACCTCAGGTCATTAGGCTTTGCAGGCAAGCAGTTTAACCACTGAGCAATCTCTCCAGCCCTGTCTTATCTTTAAATATTTTATTTACTTATTTGTGAGGAGAGAGAGAGAGACAGACAAAGAGAGACCCAGAGAGAGTATGGGCATGCCAGGGCCTCTTGCTAATGCAAAAAAAAAAAAAATCCAGATGTGTCACTTTGTGCATCTGGCTTTATGTGGATACGTGGGAATTGGACCCAGGCTGACAAGTTTTCCAAGCTAATACCTTGAACCACTGAGCCAGCTCCTCAGCCCCTCAGTCTTTTTATCTCTAAACTGAGTGAAGAGAAATTAAATTATAGTCCCTCAGATTGAATTACCTATGAAATATATCTAAGAACAGCAACAGATAGACAGCCAACATCTCTTTACAGTCTTGCCTCATCTATGGTTCAAAATAATTTTGAACAGTTGCAAGGGGGAAATTTAGCAATAAAATTTTGAAAATAAACAGCATTCAAACTGCAAACAGGAGGCATAGCAGTGAGAAAGTTAGTACCAAAAGCAAGTGCTATGAATAATTGGTCTCAGTGAGACAACCCAGAACGACAAGGCTGCTCTAATCTAGCCTGATATAAAAAGAGGGAATGAGTGGAACAGATTAAATAGAGATAGAACAAAGGAGAGTTTTGTAGAACTAAAAATACCATAAATAGGACCACTGCATTATTTTCATAATGAGGAAAATGTAGATTGTCCTCTATGGAAGGGGGTTGCTAGGGCCAGTCTCTCCCCCAGGTGGCAGAATTCTCTCACTCAACATGCCAGGGAACACCAAAGGGAAGTGCTGAGCTTGGTGATGAGACCAAGGAGTCCAGAATCATAGAACCAGCAGGAGAACCAGAAGCAATTTCCCTGGGCAGGACAGGTAGCACTTGTCTCAGATTCACAGACTCTGAGGGACATGGGAGGGCCATCACATTAAACTTGAAATGAGATATTTCTTCCTCTTTTGATTAAAAACAGTGGGACCCTTAATCCTGCTCACATTGCATGGCCTTGGGACATCAACTGTGCGCCATTAAATATTTTCACCCAGGCCCTGAAATAATGCCAGTTTCTTTATCTCTTTGCTTTCAGTCTCTGTCTGCAAGCATAGTCGTAGCAAAGAAATTGTAACTCTACTAGTTTACAGCCTTTGGATCTCCCTTGGAGAACAAGGATCATCTAGAGTTGCTTTCCCCACTTTCTAAAGTGCTCATTCTCACCAAGGGCATATGACCTACAAGGCATGGAATCCAGAAAAGCATTCTGAATACCTTTACTGAGGCAAATTCCTTAACATTTTCTTAGCAGAGAGAACAGTGGGAGACAGAGAGTTCCCATCAGGGACTCTGTAATCTTCAGGAGCCAAGCAAATGAAATCAATCTCAGAGTCACATTCATCCAGAAATTGTAAAGTTTCACTTCTCAGGAAAGATAACTTGTGGTGGTTTGATTCAGGTGTCCCCCATAAACTTAATGTGTTCTGAATGCTTGATCCCCAGTTGATGACAATTTTGAAAATGGAACCTTGTTGGAGGTGTGTAGTTGGGGATGGGCTTATAGGTGTTTGGCCCACTCTCCTGATGCTGGTGTCCATCTGATGCTGACCTGGAGGTGATGTCCTGTGCTCATGCCACATTTTCCCTGCTATCAAGGAGCTTCCCCTCAAGTCTGTAAGCCAAAATAAACCCTTTCCTCCCTCAAGCTGATTTTGGTTGTTTTTTTTTTTCTGCCAACAATGAAAAAGCTGACTACAATAATACTCTTAGAGTCTTATGATCACAAAGCCATAGCTTTTGTTTTTCTCTGAGCTGTGTGTAGTCTAGTATACTTCTCTTGTTTCATAGGCAAGAATATAGAGGTTCCAAGAGCAGAGCAGTAACTTCCTAGAAGCAGAGTTGGATAGCAATAGATCCAGAATTAGAACCTGTTTCCAGTAGTTTTCATTAGAGAAGTGAGTAGAGTAGGGAATGAGGAAAGTCTATCTATATTGTTTGTTCCTTTACTCACTAAGTGCCAAGATCTGGCTAGGCCCTGGAAATGCATTGAAGAAGTCAAATAAAATCAACTCCTCGTGAAATTTATATTCCAGGGCACACCTAGAACAGTTCATTATCTAGTCATTGCATTGCAGTCATTGTGTGTTCCAAGTACAAGTTCAGAAGGAAGGTGAACTTTGAACAGAGAAGGCCAATGTTCCCAGGGGCCCAAGAGGATTCTAAGAACGTGAGACTTATAAGGAGCAGGGAATTGAAAAATAGCAGTTCAATTCAGGCAAGGGAAAGAGGGAGGGAGAGGAAGAGAGAGGGGGGGAGGAAGGGAGGGAGAGAGAAGAAAAAGAGAGAGTTCCACCACGATCTAAGAGGTTAAGAGCAGCTGATGTCCCTGGAGAAGAGTCCCCTGCACAGACTTTATTTTAATACCATTTTCCTTCTGTGTCTTGCAACTTCTAAGAGTGACTCTGTTCTGTAGGTGGAATCTGTCCTGTTCCCAGAGTTGAAAGGATACAACCTGATCCTTAGAACTGTTAACCCTAAAGAAAAGCTTGTTTCTGATTTTGTGAATCAGACTTTTGAAGTATTTAAGAAAAATCAAGTTGGCCCCCACAAGTAAGTTGATTTAGCTCTAACTTTATTGCTTAGCTAGCCTTTTGTTATTGGTTCTTTACTAATACCAATTAAGCCATCTCTGTTCCCACATATCTGAAACGTATGTAATAATAATGGCCAACATTTGATGGGTATGACTGTTTATCCCTGTTTGACAGATGAAGAAAGTACAACTTTCCCAATGCATATAAACACAGGAGCCAGGATACAATTTCACTTGCAGTTCCATCTGCTTATCTGAAAGCTGTGGGGCCAAGTCTGTTTTACCATTTAGGCATTTCTAGAACTTAGAAATTTCACAGAATACCTAGATCAGATATTATCCTTCAGCCTTTGAAAGATTATAGACAATAAATTTATATTTCTGCTACGAAGCCTATGAATATATTCTGTTTGTTTTGTTTGAATCAGGACCTTATTATGTAGCCTAGAATGGCCTTAAACTTATGATCCTCCTGCCTCAGCCTCTGGGGATGAAAGGTATATGCCATCACATCCAGATGAACTTGCAAATAGTCTCACAACACTTAAGGACAGCTTTTGCTATGAAATGGCAACATAGCACAGTCAGGAAACCCTGGGTCAGGATGGCCAGATGTCCTTAATTGCCTGGTACAAAGTTTATAGCCATTGCTTCCTGGTAATTATTTATTGACCTCCTTTCACTCTTAAGACATCTTCACTTTGGAAGTGACATTATGTAATCACCCTAACCAGTGCTCACTCACAGTTGCTCAATTTTCCAAATGAATTTTGATGCACTATTTTTACATTTTCAATGGGAAAATGTACATTTACAATTCTATACTTTGAGAGGATTATACCATGACTGCTAGAATGTTTGGACCATTCTCAACTGCTACTTACTGTATGTCACACTGTGACATAGAACTACCACATTGTGACAACCCAAAAGCTCTTCCGATATAGCCAAATATCCCCTGCAGGACAAAACTAGTTCCAGTTGTGAATACCTGCCCACCTCACATGAAAAAACACCTCATATGGGGTAGCCCCACCCTGATGCATTTGGTTTGGGAGTTCCGATATGAACCCCTGTTTTCCCTGTTCATGGGATTTTACAATACATATTTTCTAGATACTTCTATAGGATTCTCTTTACATCTCAGTTTCAGAGTCTCTGATGAGCTGGCTAATTCTTAGAAGTGTATGTCTGGGCCCCACCAAGTTAATTCTGCTTATTTAATACCACCTTTATGTTAATTCAAATTTATTTTAAATTGAACCATCCTAGATACTTCTTCCAATTTGGGGAAAATTTGTTCAGCCATCTTTATATGATCTGAGAAAAAGTAGAGATAAAGGTTAATTGATTTCAAATTTTTATCTTAAAATTAAATATAATTTTCAAGCTACAGGGAAAGATGAGGACTAATATTTATTGAACTTTTATTTAAGTCATCATAATGTCAATTGCTTTATATGTTTTATTAAAGTTAAAACTTATAACAATCCAATAAGGTATGAATTATTATTGTTACTTAAAATTGAACATCCTGATTTTAAAAAGAAATATCTTCATAAAACAAAACTGCTATTCAAAGCCAAGATTCTGAATTTCAAGTTCAGTGTATCTTTGGCCACATTGTATTTCTCGTTCCTGGTTTGAGTTACTTTTTAAACATTATTATCTGTCTTATTAATATTCTTGCCCTTCTGATTTATTGATCTGTATTTGTGTGTTGACTTTATTTCCTCCAATATGGAAGATACTTAAATGTATACAGAAAGTATGATGACTTGTTGGACAACACAGCAGAGCAAGGCATCACTGCGTTCCTGAAAGAAAGTCATGAAATCGAGGAATTTGTGATGGTAGGAGATGCTACTTAGTATTTTGCACTCTGTTGGGTATTTCTTTAGAGTGCCAGGTGTTCAGTATTGGACTAGTGTTGGCCAAAGGGGAGTCCAGGGGAAAATGGCTCAAAGACCAATTAAATTGCTGAATTGTTATTCCTACAGAACATCAATGGCATAAAAAAGAGGAGAAATGAAATTGCATCCATGCATATTACTGTGCCTTTAGCCATGTTCTGCCTTGATGCTATGGCTCTGAATTATGATCTCTGTGAGCGAGCCCAAAATCTTAAAGACCGTCTGATTCACTATCAAGTGGTTGTTAACCATGACACCAATACCAGGTATGAAAATTCTGTGCAAACATCAATAATGCTTCATACTAGTCAGAGAAAGAAAAAGAGAACAGAATTGTGACTTCTAGCAATGAGAAGACTGGACTTCTGGTTCAGGTCTTTTCTGTCCTAGAGTGAGAGTGGCAGGGAGTTCAGCTTCAGGTTCAGCATGGATCCCATCCTTTGCCTCAGATTCTGAGACCTTTCTTTCCCAGATTGCAAAATGTAATTGCCTCCTGGGAGCACTGTCTGAGGTCACAGCCTTTCCCATGGGTCATCTAGAGCACATTTTGAAACAGGACCCCTCAGAATCACTTCTAGGCAGATTCTCCTTTATAGGTCTTAGAATTCACTCGTTGAATATTAAACCGTATTTTGCCTTCATTTTCCTAACAACCATGTATTAGTCAAGTTATTTTGTTTGACTGACTTAAGTTAAATTAGGGAGGGGGACTGGAGCCCACATGTTGAAAAGGTCAGAGTTGTAGCTTTAGTCCTCAACACTGCAATTAGAGTGTCATTCTCTGCTCAGTTTTCCTCCCAGTTGACCCATTTTCTGATAGGCTCTCTCCAGTTTGTGGGTCACATCATATTTACATATCTTGGGTTCCCATTGAGGGGGGAATCTCTTCTTTTGACAGCCTTGCAAAAGTCCTGGCCAGTGTAATATTGGCCTGTCTTGGATTATCTGTGCAATATGAGCCAAATATCAGCCAAAAAAAAAAAAAAGCTCTGGATCTGGTTGGTGTTCTCATCCCTGGGTTGGGTGTCAGCTCTACCCAAAACACATAAACTGGAAGAGGAAGAGAAAAATTTCCACAGAAGATATGAAATGTTATCAGAAGATAAAATTGATGTGGAGGGGTCAAGACAGCAACTGTTTTGCTGTCAGTCTCTGTTTAAATGTTACAAGATGGGTTAGCTCGTGTTATTCTAGCTCTGCTACTCAGAACCTTTACATTATAGGCTAAGATCATTTGAAAATAATGATTGCAATTACTGATGTCATACTGTGTGTGTGTCTGTGTGTGTACTGCATATAAGTTTAGCATTTTAGGGCTTATAAAACACATCATTGGGGGTGGAGAGATGGCTCAGCTGTTAAGTGCATTTCCTGTGGATGCATGAGCTCCCAATGTACCCTGAGACTGCCTGAGTTCAGGCTCAGAACCCATATAAACAGCTGGGCATGACTAGACATGTTTGTAACCCCAATCCTCTGTGGGAGTAGAGACCAGAGTGTCATGAAACTCATAAACAGAAAGTTCCAGATTCTGTAAGAGGCTCTGTTGCAATGAAAAACAGGCAGGTGAGGGATGAAGGGAACTACTGATATTTTCCTCTGGCTGCTGCAGGTGAGTCTATGGATGCTATATCAGCACATACATGTGCACACACCATGAACAGACAACACACATACCACATACCACTATGAACACACACAAAATTCCAGACATCGTTATGGCTTGATATGAAGTCTTTCCTAAAAGGTGAAGTTTGACAGTTTAGTTTCTCCATCTGATTCAGTTTTTGAGAGGTGATTGCACCATGAGGGTTTTTACTTCATCAGTGGATTGATCGATTAATGAATTCATAACTCAGTGGCATTATTGGAAAGTGGTAAGAAGAGTGTCTTTTGCAAAAGCAATGCAAGTGTCTGGTGTTTATTTGCAGTGACAGGAGGCCTTGTACACACCTGCACATATGCACGAAAGTAAATTTTTTTAAATTTTTTAAACATTTTATTTATTCATTTTCAAGGAGAGAGAGAGAGAAAGAGAGAGAGAGAGAGAGAGAGAGAGAGAGAGAGAGAGAGAGAGAGAGAGAGAGAGAGAGAGAGAGAGAGAAAATGCAATACACCAGGGCCACCACCTTGTGGGTCTGGCTTATGTGGGTCCTGGGGAATTGAACCCAGGGCCTTAGGCACCAGAGGCAAGTGCCTTATCTGAGCCATCTCTCCAGCCCCACAAAAATAAATTTTAAAAATTTAAGTACATGTCCTGTGTGCACATGTGGGGAGTCAAGAGGAGGACATTGGGTGTCCTCCTCAATCCCTCCTCTGCCATATTTCCCTGAAACAAAGTCTCTCACTGAACCTGGAGCTCTGTTTTTCAGCTAGACTGGCTGGCCAGTGATCCTGCTATCTCTACTCCCTACTCCAGTGCTGGGTTAAATGCATACATTCAGCTTTCTGTGTGGGTGCTAGCAAGCAAACTTAGATCCCCATGCTTGTACAACAAGTGCTCTTACCCATTGAGCCATCTTCCAAGCCCAGTATGGTTTATTTCTTTAGATTATGAGCTTTAATGTCAACTAAGGAAACATTCAGATCTTGTCTCTGACACTATATACCATGTTGCTTTGGATAGTTACTAACTCACTCTCTTCTACCATCAAATATGGACAATAATAGTATGTTTCTTGTCATTGCAATTAAAGAAGTTAATACACATAAGTGATTAGAATGGGAACATGGCACTCATAATGGCTTAGTTCATGTTAGATATCATCACCATGTCTGTTGTTATTAGTTCTGGAATGTGGTATGAATGTATTATCCAACAAGGATTTGCAGGTAAAATAAGGAAGTCATTATCCTAGTTCTTAAAAAGTAACTGTATCTATTTAACATGATTGGATTTAGAGGAACATCATTTTAGATGGTGGTGGTGATAGTGGTGACCATTTCTCTCCCTGTAGCATTTGTAACCAGTATAATACCATCGCAGAGAAAGTCAGTGAGGTTCCTGCCAACACCTCAGAGCTGGTATCCCTCATTGAGTTCTTAAAAAAATCCAGTGATGTCACTGTATTCAAACTCAGGAGGCAACTTCGAGATGCAAGTGAGCGGCTAGAGTTCCTGATGGATCATGCGGACTTGCCCCGTAAGTCCAACACTTTGTGTATGCATATGCATGCACATATTTAAATTTCATATTCACATGTTCTGTATATAGAATTTTAGTAATAAGGAGTTGAAGAAGGATGGAATGTAGAAATTCTGCTACTCAATACTAAAAGAGCTGGTTTGTAAAGAGGCACTAATTTATTCTCTTATCTATAAGAATTTGAATCACTAAGGGAATATTATTACTAGACAAAAAGGATACATATCTAGAGCTTGACCTCTACTTCTTGGGTTCCTGTCTTGGAATTGTGTAGCCAAGTGCCTTTTACCAGCAAGGCATCTCCCCTGCCCCTGTCTTGGCATTTTGTATCTGGTGTTCATGGAAAAGCCACTTCCAAGTATAGCATCTTTTTAATGATTGGCAGATTTCACTTGTCAATAATCTTAATACAGTCACGCCTTTGAGAAACCATAACACTTTCTTTCATGCTTTTTAAAAAAATTTATTTATTCATTTTCAAGCAGAGATACAGGGAGAGACAGAGAGAGACAGAGAGAGACAGAGAGAGACAGAGAGAGACAGAGAGAGCACCAGGGCCACCACCTTGTGGGTCTGGCTTATGTGGGACCTGGGGAATTGAACCTGGGGCCTTAGGCACTTGAGGCAAGTGCCTTAACCTCTGAGCCATCTCTCCAGCCCTTCATGCTTTTTTATATCTAAGAAGAAAATAAATATTTAAGGCTTCTTGAGCCAAGTTGGAATTTTGAAGTAAGGACCAGAGTATAAAGAGAAAGTTCTTGTTTTTCATAAATCATTTCCCATCTGACAATATGTTCATAAGAGGGGGAAGGGTTGACAGGAGGGAAAAGTCAGGACTGAGAATTCAAAGTGGTTCTCTAACCACCTATCATATATTCAGAACCTGTGTCCTTGACTGCATTTGTACATGATAGATTCTCACTGTGTGCTCTGCCCCATGAGCCCACAAGGAAACCCCGGCATTTTCATTGACCAGGGCTACAGTGCAGGGCTTGTGGCATTACTACTGTTACCACCATTATCTCAGATGAGGTGCAATAGTGTGAAATGTGGATCTGGAAGTCTGTCCCAGGTTTTTGACTACTCAGACCATACCTGGGAAGTCAATAAAATAGTACGATTAGAATGCAGATTTCAAAATTGGTCAGGCTTGGAGTTGAATTCTGCCTTCCAGCAGATGAAGGCCTTGCAACCACCACTTTGTTTCCCATTTATGAAAAAGAAGATTCAAATATTATCTACCTTCTACCTTTGCTCCTAATAAGGGATACATAAGCACTGGCTGTCATTCATCCACAATGAGTTTCTTCATCAGTAACCCTACTGCAGTGGGACTTCTGTTGACCTCTGTTCCTGCTAAATTGCTTCCCTCACATCCTGAAGAGTGTCCTGGAGCACACTTTGTTTGTTTTGCAGAAGAGGATATCAAACTGAACAGTACCCTATTCCTCTGGCCAGACCAGATAGAAGATGTCTTTGAAAACAGCCGGAACCTGCTCCTTAGCAAGAGGGATCAGGCGGAGATGGAGCTGATTAAAAGGTACAGGGAGAGTCTTGGGGTTGTTTGGAGCACAAGACCTGGCTTTCTAACTCACTCAATATTTCTAGCTGTTTAGAGTCCCCCACCCCCAACACATACATGCACACACACACACTAGCAGTGCATAAGCAATGGATAAAGTCAGTTGGTGGAGAAGGAATTTCCTTTTGCTACCTATGGAAGGATGTTCTCTTTAGACCTTCTTCACTGTACTAACACCTGATAATGCCTTTTCTTACTGCTTTGAATAATTGGAAATTGGAAAATCAGAGAGTAAAAGGCAAAAATAGTAGAATGTAATAACAGCCTCCACAGTAATGATAGCAAAAGTGTCAGCCTTTTCCTGAAGACCACAGATCTGCAAGACATCAAGGAAGGAAGAATAAAGGCATGGTAGGGGGCTGCAATTGTTTATTCTGCAGCTGGTCTTCAAGCTAATGTGGTTGAAATCCTGTGTCTGTTCATTATGTGGCAATGGTTATGTACTGTGGTATTTTACTATGTGCTATTTTCAAGACATGCAAGTGTGTTTGGCTGCTAAAGGAATGTGATAATCCAGTAACAGAGGAAGTATAGATGTACCACAGTCTGGCAAATCAAGTGAAGAGAACCAAGTCCCATGTACATGATGCCACTCCACACAAATCACGTTCATACACCATCCATATCACACATATCACACACGCACTGCCACCCCACACACATCCCAAATACCCTACCATTCCATACACAATACACATTCCATACCTTTCTCACATACACCCCATATCATATACACTATGGTACATGACATACGTCACATACACACACCCTACCACACCATACATATCACATACACACACAGTACCACATCACATGCATACCATACATACCACATCCAATCTTGTAACACTGTTCTTACAAAGTACAGACAGATACCAATTATTCTGTCTCTTACTGATACTCACAAGAAGGGAAAAGTGTAAGAAAATAAGATCAAAATATACATGTATGAAAGTGTCAAATTAAAAAAATCCTCCTAGCTTGTTCAATCCCCAGTACCCACATAAAACTAGGCACAAAGTAGTGCATGGATCTGGAGTTTGTTTACAGCAACAAAAAACTCTGGTGTGTGTGTGTGTGTGTGTGTGTGTGTGTGTGTGTGTGTGTGCGCGCACACACACACACACACACACACACACACACACACACACACAAACAAAAGCACATTCTAAAAATTAGTTTTTAAAAAAGGGACCTCTACATAGAATGGGAATTTGTATAGAAGGGTAAACCCATCTTGTGCTACCTTGAAAATATAGCTTAGCCTCTCCAGGCATGTATTAAAATGTTTTCCTTCTTAAAGCTATTTCTCTACACCTAAATTGATGCTGCCTTAAGAGAATAGAGCTTAGCCCAATGGGTGGATTGGTTAATTTTTTAATGCATTTGACTACGTTTTAATACAATTTAGATTTTCAGCAAAATTGAGCAAAAAAGGAGGATTCTCATATTAACACACACATGCATGCACGCACGCACACACGCGCGCGTGCACACACACACACGCGCGCGTGCACACACACACACACATACACACACACACACACACACACCATACATACATATATGGCCTTTTTCATGCCTAACCTGTTGTGCTTAGCCAGAAAACAAAACCAGTTTTTGTTAGTCAATTGAAGGAACAGAGGCATGTTTTGTCATTAATTTGAGTCTGGGAGTCCCTCATCTGGATGCCTTAGAGCCTGCCTCATTGTGCTGAAAGATGAAATGAGATATGCTAAGATTGTATTCACATGGTGTCTAGCATTATGGCATGGTAGATGTAAAAACTGCTAGCTTCATGCTTGCTCCCTTTTAACCATGACTTTGTTGGGCTGAGAAATGTTTCCTAATTTCCAAACCACTGCCTTGAAACTGTGAAGTTAGAGTATTGCTGTAAGAGTAACTAGAAGCAGGACCCTCCCTGGGAGAAGTGGGAGCAGTTGTGAAAGAGAGAGAAGAGTGCTGGGTTTATTCTTCTTAATGGTGTTTCTCAGTGCAATCCCATCAACTGGTTCCTTGGCTCTTAGCAGCAGAGACTTAGTAAGGCAGCCCTCCCTTTGGTGAACGTTAAATGTTCATCCTGTAGTAAATGAGCTATACTTGCTGGGGCCTAACTAGAGTCCAAGGGAGGATGATGGAAGAATTGAAAGATGACAAGTGGCCACAATTCTGTCAGGAAGTAGAATTCACTTTGTTGTTCAAAGATACTTCTATAAAGGTACTATTTCCAGAGGTAGATATGGGTAAGGTTAAAGGATCTGTCATGATTTGAATCTGAAATGTCTTACACAGACTTGTGTTTTAAATGCTTGTCCTCCAGTTGGTAGAGCTATTGATGAAGACTGTGAAATTTTTAAAGAGAAGGGACTTAGCTATTGGAATCAGGTCACCAGAGGTGAGCCTTTAAATGGTGTAGCCTGGCCCCTGGCTCCTGACTTCCTCTCTCTGCTTCCTTGACCACCATGATAAGAATATTCCCTACCACCCACTTGTACCACCATAAACTGAGCTACTCTGCCATGATGCACTGAAATCTTCTGAAACAGTGAGCCAAAATAAATCTTCCCTAAAGTTGATTCTATCAGACATCTTGGTCACAGTAATACAAAACTAATGAACACAGGGACAAATAGTAGCTAGTAGGGTATCTAAGGACTAGCACTGGAGAGAATCCCTCATAACCCTGTATAAGTTACTTTCTCATTGCTAGGACAGAATACGTGACAAAAATCAGTTTAAGGGAAGAAAGGTTTATTTCAGCTTTCAGTTCCTGGCTACAGTTCTTCATAGTAGTAAAGGTATGGTGATAAGAGTTCAAGGCAGCTGGTCACATTCCGTCCACAGTGAGGAAAGAGACATTATAATGTACTAAGCAATTAGAAGGAATTAAAAATGAACACAAAGAAAAAGGAAATAGAGTCAGCCATGTTAATCAGATATAATCAAAATCAAGGCAGAAACATAAGTAGTTCAAAGATGGCTACTTAAATAGATGAAAAAAAATTAAAGCAGTCATCAATTCTTATATATAAATTATATGAATGAGTCATTAGTTAAAATAGATAAATAAAGTCAAATGTGAATGAGGAGAGCATAGAAGTAAAGGGTAATTTTAATTCATTGTGAAGGGTATCTCTCTCTCTCTCTCTCTCTCTCTCTCTCTCTCTCTCTCTCTGTCCATTCAGTGATTTGATCATGCTCCTATCCTTTTGTCCCTTTTTCAATCCCCTCTGCCCCACCCCCACCCCTGAAACCTTTCTCTTTCAAGATAATCCTTCCTCTGTTTTGTTGTTTTACTCATTTTGACCTCTTTGTCCTCCATGTCAAAATGTTGATGGGCTCAGAACCATGCTAGTCTGGAGGGGTGGTGGTGGAGCATATTGGTAAACACCGTGGAGTTCTATATGCACCAGGGAGTTCATGTCTGGAGAGTTGCACCCCAGAGTCCACCTACACATCCTATGGCTCTTACATTCTTTCTACCCCCCCACCTCCTCATTCTGCAATGTTCCCTGAGTCTTGGAGAGTGTGGAAGAAATCTCCTTTAGTGTTGAGCTTTCCATAGTAAAGCAGCTATTCTTAAATGTCCATAGGACATTTATAAAAACTGACCATGCTTTAGTACTCAAAAAAATTCTAAGGATCAGACTTTATATAAAAGTATTCATTAGTTCTTTATTGTGGCTAGCACAACATAGCAGCTTAGAACATTGAGGATTGATCTCATAGTGTCTGTAGGTCAGACATCCAAGTGCATCTCAACTGTATGCCTGTGGTTCAAGGTCTCTCATGAACTTGGACTAAGAATGTGGTCGGGTCTGAGTGATGCACTGACTGAGACTCACTCTCCTGGTTATTAGGAGAACTCAGTTCCTCATGGGATGTTGGCTCCACTTCTCAGAACATGAGCATGTCCACAGGGGAATTTATAATAGCTATCTTGTTGAAAAATAAGGGAGACACTAAGAAAAAGAGTGAGCAAGAAAGATATAAATTAGTCTTTCTATGAGCTATCTTGGAGGTGACACTCAACTCTTTTCTCATATTTTGTTTGTAAGAAGTGATTTACCACATCTAGCCCAAACTCAAGGTGAGCTAATGTCACAATATACAAGGTATATGAGCCCTAGGAAGTGGGCATCCTTAGGGATCATAACAGAGGCTGCTTCCCACACAATGCAATTAGAAACAAAACCCAAATCATATCATTTGAAAATTAACTCTCTTAAATTACTCTTACAAAAACATCATTAAAACTGCCACAACATAACTATCATTAGGATAATAGGAAAATTTATAGAATGTCATTAAAGCTGTTCATGGTGACAAGTTCCTTTGTTCATTCAGTGAATATCAATTGTTTACTGTGTGCCAGACACTCTGCTAAGAACTGATAACAGAAGGAATTAAAGAGAAAAAAACCTGCATTTACAACTTCACATGCTAGTCATGAGAGCAGATGATGTACTAGGCTCCTCTCTGAGCACTTTTATGTTAGCTTTACTATTTAGTTGATGGATTTTCTTTCTGTACACATCATAGGGCAGAGAGAATTTAGGTGACTTTCCCAATGCCACACAGCTGGTAAGTGACAATAAGAACATTTGAACCAAGCTTGCCTGCTCAAGACCCTGGCTCCTAAGCACTCTATTATCCTACCTAATTAGGTGAAGGAAGAGGAAAACTTAAACCTGATTTGTTGATCATATGGATGAAATAGATAAATCTCTGGAAAATGTTCCCTTGATTAATCTACCTAGATACCTAGAATGGCAATCTGTGAACCATTCTGCATTGTTGTGTTTTGCTTAGACCATTTATCACTATCAGAAATATCTCCATGGATTTATTCACCCATCTAGGAATCCATAAATTTATGTATCTATCCATCCATGCATCCATCCATGTTTAATGTCTATACCTCCTTCAAGTAAAATATATATTCCACCAAGGTAGAGAGTTTAATGGCATTCTTCACAAATGGATTTGTGATATCTACTTCTAGAATACATTAGGCACTCTACAATAAATATCTAATGGCTAAATGAGCAAACAATGGACATATATCTGTATATATGCAAATACATCCATATATGCATAGTTTTCTGTATAATGCATATATAGGTATATGTATATGCATTTTATATATTATATGTATATGTATATTACATGTATATCTTGTTCTGAAAAGAACCCAAGGTCTTTCTCGGGAGAGCCTACCCCAGGACTCAAATAACCACACCAGCAGATGCAAAAGCAAGAGGATTTTTATTCTTTGGTTGCGCAGACAGGCTCCTGGACCGATGAGTGCCAGAGAGCCCCGAGGAACAAAAGCTCAGGGTATATATAGGCAAAACCCCACAAAATTATAATACAGCTCAGACCATAGGACGTTTTGTATTTCCATTGGTTCTTTGCCCTGATCTGTACAATTTTGATTAGTATTTGCATTTCACATTCCAGGAACAGTCATATCTTACCTTTTATGGAGTGTTTGTTCAGTTAAGTTCATTTCCCGGACCTTATGACTAAGGACCTCCCAGAAGGGGAGGGGGAGTGATTCAGGAGAGGTTCTTCCTTTATGAAATGGAGTCAGTTTTATAAAATGGATGCTTCAGTTCAAGCAGGCATATGTATGTATGTACCTGCCTGTATAGGAAAGCATCTGAAAAATGTTTAATCACTAGTGGACTCATAGCAGCCCCATCACTGGTAGGTGGATCATATGTGCTTTAATTTACATTTCCTCTTTATTTATTTTCAGATAGATAAAGAGGTAGAGAGGTAGTAGAAGATGAAACTCAGTGTGGTAGTTTGAATGGATGTCCCCTATCATAGTCAGCCACACACTGCTGGGATGAAGCTTCAAACCAGGCACAATTTGGGGGAGGAAAGTATTTATTGAAACTCCAGTTTGAGAGGAAGTTCCATAGCAGCGAAAGAGGCTGGCCCTCTTTCACAGATCCCAGCAGAGAGAAAAACCCATCACCTACACCACACACACACACACACACACACACACACACACACACACACA
>PVHP010021903.1:0-28969 GCA_004024765.1 Zapus hudsonius
TTTCTTAAACATATGAAAATGTAATATACCACAAAAGTAACAAAAATGAAACCAAGAAGGAATTAGACATGTTATGAAAGATTCTTACATTATACCAAATGCTTAGCATTATTTAAAATAGAATGTGATAAACTTAAAAATTCATATCATAATCCATAGAATTCAAAACATGTAAGTAGTCAGGCATGATGGTGTATGAGTTTAATCCCAGCACTTGAGAGGCAGAGGTAGAAGAATCACTGTGAGTTTGAGGCCAGCATGAGACTACAGAGTGAATTCCAGGTCAGCCTGAGCTAGAGCGAGATCCTACCTTGGAAAAATAAATAAATAAACCAGAACATGTAAGCAATAGTCAGTAGTAGAGGAAAATAAAATCACAAATTAATTCAAAGACAAGCAGAGAAAGAGCAGAGGGAAGAACCAAATAAATAGAGCACAACCAAAAAGCTGGCTGATTTTAAATGTCATCTTACCAATTAAGTTAAATGAAAACTATATAAATCAATGCTATCCAATAGAAGTATAATACAAACAAGGGAACCTAAAACTTTTAGGTAGCCACATTTAAAAAAGGAATGAACAAAATTAATTCAATTTTATGTTTTAATTAAAATCTATGCCAAAACACAAGGCTAAGATATTATCAGTGTTGGGCTGGAGAGGTGGTGCAGTAGTTAACGATGCTTGCTTGCAAAGTCTGACAGCCAGAGTTTGATTCCCCAGTACCCACATGTGATGGTTTGATCCAGGTGTCCCCCCAAAGAAAGCATTCTGAATGCTTGGTCCCCAGCTACTGCTGTTTCCAGTGCTGTGGCAGAGGTGATGTCCACTCTCTGCTCATGCCATCGTTTTCCCTGCCATGATGGAGTCTCCCTTAGAGTCTGTAACGAAAATAAACCTATTTCTCCATCAGGTTCTCTGTCACAGCAAGGAGAAGGTTGACTACAACATCAAACAAAGCCAGATTCACAAAGTAATGGATACTTTTGGAGTTCGTTTGCAGTTTCAATAGGTCCTGGAGTGTTCATTCTCATTCTCGCTCCTTGCTTGCAAATCAGTAAAAATATTTCTTAAAAGATATTGTCAATGTAAAGTTATTTAAGTCTTGATATTCTGTTTATATAAATTTAGCAAAATTCCATGTGTATTTTATATGACAGACATCTCAGTTTAGATCCACCTTAACCATATTTCATGTTGTCTATACTTACATATGATTAGGCCCTCTGAACTGGATATTACAAATCTCATCACTCAAGTTTAACGAAAGAAATTTCTGTTAGAGTCAAAGAGCAGCAAAGCCTAGTGGCACAGCTATTTGAGAGGCTGAGGCAGGAAGATCCCAATTTCAAGGTCAGCCTGGTCTACAGAGTATGCTCAAGGAAAGCCTTGGCAATTTTGCAAGACTCTGCTTCAAAATCAAAAGTAAAAGAAGGCTACAAATATATGCCAGTGGTAGTTCAATTGTCTGGCATACATAAGGGTCTTTGTTCAATATCCATTACTGGGAAAACAAGAAAAAGAAATAAAGGGCAAGACCTGAATAAAACACTGTTTATGAGAAATCTCCTTTGTATTTCTTGCCAGTATATGCATGTGTAGTGTGTGTGTGCCCACTGTCCTGCATTGGGATGATGGGCAGTGCTGTGCCCACCTGGCATTTGCATGGATGCAGTGGATCCAGACTCTAGTCTTTATGCTTGCCCGGCAGATGCTCTCTCCACGGAGACATGTGCCCAGCCCTGAAATTCACTTTAAAAAAATTCACTTTAAATACATAGACTAATGAAAGGTAAAAGAATGAAAAGAAAGATGCTTTGGATATGCTAATATCAGATAAAAACTTCAAAATATGAAAAAAGTTCTTTACATAATGACAAAGGACCAGTTTACCATAGCATAATTATGTGTCCCAAAATCTTCAATTGCATAAAACATAAAGTGATATTATTCTTTTTTTTTGTTTGTTTGTTTGTTTGTTTTGAGGTAGGGTCTCACTCTGGCCCAGGCTGACCTGGAATTCACTATGTAGTCTCAGGGTGGCCTTGAACTCATGGTGATCCTCCTATCTCTGCCTCCCGAGTGCTGGGATTAAAGGCGCGTGCCACCACCCCCGGCATAAAGTGATATTATTGAAAAGAAAAATAAACCAAACTGTAAGTATATTTAGATGTTCCAACATTTTTTGATACTTGATAAAAAATAAAATTGAATCTGTAGGAATATGAAAGCCCTGGACAGTACTATCAGCTAACTTGACCTTGTTGAGGAAGACTACCCAAAACAACAAAATGTCTACTCATTTCAAGCACACAAGGAAAAATTGTAAGCAGACTTTATTTTAGACTATCCAACAAACCCCAGCAAATTTCAAAGAGCTGAATTCATGCAAAGTATGATCTCTGACCACAGTGAAAAATCCTCAAATATCTGGACTTGAAACATTTGCAAATAAAATATAAGTTCAAGGGGAAGTCATGGACTCTGGACGGATAGCTCAGTGGGTCAGAGTGCTCACAGGGCAAGCATAAAGACCTGAATTCAATTCGTCATACTCACAAAAAAAGTCAAGCATGGTGGACTGCGTGGTAACACCAGCACTGAGGGGTGTGGAAACAGGAAAATAGTTGGGGCTTGCTGGTCAGCCAGTCTGACCAAACAACAGTGAGCTCTTCACTCAGTGAGGAATAGTCTTTCTTTCTCAGGGAAATGGGGCAGAAGGGGAAGAGAGAACACCTGATACTTTCCTCTGGTCTCCACATGAATGCACACAGGGTACACACTGCATACACCAGAATGCACACACACACACACACACACACACACACACACACACACACACACACACACACAGAGGAAATTATGAAGGAATTGTAAATACTTTCAATTGAGTAAAAAGGAATAAACAACATATCAGCATTTATGTGACATGTAGAGGCAAATTTATAGTTCTATTTCTCACATTCAGAATAAGGATACTTCTAAGTTTTCACCTTGAGCCATGAAAGTTTCTTGAGAGGAGTAAGATATTAACCCCAAAGCAAATTAAACAAGGGAAAATTTAATAACTAAAAGTATAAACCAGTAAAATGGAAAATAGGAAAATTTAAATTTCAGCGAAACCAACTGCTGATTCTTTGAGAAAAGATAGGTTGCTGGAAATGCAAAGGAAACCAACAGCATCAGAACCCCAGTAATAGGAAGCAGCACAGATCACACCCATGCTCATAGAATACACAGGAGATATGAACAGCTCTAGACCAACAGCAGAAAGTCGGATGAAGTTGACAAAATACTTGAAAGCACAAAACATCAATGTTTCCTTATGAGGAAGCAAACAAATTGAATATTTATTCAAGAAAATTAATTTGTAGCTAAAAACACTGCACACATTTCACCCTCCATTGGAGAATCTTTTTATTTTTCAGAAGGTAGCAAGAACCATGGACAACCCAATGCCACCAACAAGACCAGAACTGATAGCTGACTCCCTGGCAGGAGATGAACCACCTCTCACACATCAGCTAGGGCCCAGGTGAAAACACAGAGGAATTATGGAGATGAGCAAGAGTGCTGCTCCCACTGTGAGCCTGACAACCTGCGCCACGGTGATGGAGACAGATACCAAGGATACTCAAAATGTTCCGAAGCAGCAATCCAGAGGCTGCCAAGAGGTCAACAATAAAGTAGACTTAAAACGCAGCCACCATGGCTCAGGGAACTTTGTAGAAGAGGAGGCAGAGAGATTGTTAAGAGCCATGGTGTGGGCAGGGGTGGGGTGGGGGGGGGAATATCCAAAGGCATTGTCCACCCCTCACTATTTGCTGCTAGCACAATTCATACCTTCCATTCCATGGAACATTCCAGCAATCCCACTGAGGAGCCCACAGTGGAATGGGCCAGGGAGGAGGGAAACGGTGGTACCAACACATGAATTGTACATACAAAGTTTCTACTTATTAAAAAGTAAATAAATTTTAAAAATAAAATAATACAAAGAAAAAAATCACTGCACACAAAGTGTTGGAGTGATGGCTCAGTCAGTAAAGCAATTTATACACTACCTTGAGGACCCTGACTTCAGTTCCCCACACTCAAGAAAAATGCCAGGTGTTGTGATGTACACCTGTGAGCCCAGTGCTTGGGAGACTGAGACAGGTGGATCCTCAGGGCAAGTTGGCTAGCTAGACTGCCTGGATTGATTTAGTGAGAGACTCCACACCAATAGGAAGATAGAGGGATAGAGGAAGGCAACTGATCTCTCTCTCTCTCTCTCTCTCTCTCTCTCTCTCACACACACACACACACACACACACACACACACACACACACACACACACACACACACACAAGCCCACAGTTTCGCATGCACACCAAATGCACACACATACACAGTACATAAGAATCTGTAGGTCCAAATGACTTCATTGGTATATTATGTCAGATGTTTAAAGAAGAAACTGTACAAATGCTATACAGAATCATCCAGAATAACAAGAAAGGGAGAAATATTTTTCAGCCAACTTTGTAAAGCTAGCAATAATCCAGTAAGAAAATTAAAGGGGTGCGACCCCTGCAGGTCAATATCTCTCAAGGATGGATATAGGCATTAAAATCCTGATCATAATATCAGCAATTCCCAAACGGCCATACATATGTTAAAATAAAATACTGCACAAGGACCAAGTTGAATTTATCTTGGAAATGCAAAATTGGTTTGGCACTAGAGAATCAATGTAATTCACCATATTAAAAAAAGAAAACTGTTATGTGCTTTTCAACAGGCAAAGAACAAAGCATTTGACAAAGTTAAGCACCAAGCAATTATAGAAAATTCCCAGAAAACCAGGGCTTAAGGAAAACATCCTGCACCTGTTAAATAACTTCCAAAGCTGCATCGAATGGAATTCTTTATTTATCTTTACAGAGTGCATGCTTTCCCTTAAGAATAAGGCAAGGATATGCTCTCTCACAGTCTTGTTACACATCAGATCAAAGATTTTAATATGTTTTCTAAACTAAGTAACAGAATGAATGAAAATCATATAGACTGTAAAGAAAAATGCAATTTACAGATTACATAATCACATAGATAACAAATCCAATGGAATTTATTAATAAACTGTAGAGCTGAGATGGGCATGGTTGCATACATGTTTAATCCCAGCACTTGAGAAGCTGATACAGGAATGCTATGAGCTTGAGGCCAGCCTGGGCTACAGAGTGAGTTCCAGGCCAGCCTGGGCTAAAGTGAGACTCTTCTTCAAAAGAAAATAAAATAAGCTACAAGAACTCCTAAGTGAAATTAGCAAGGTTACAGGATAAAAAGTCAACATAAGTCATCTACTTAATTTCTACACATTAATAAAAAATATAAATTTAATATTACATGGGTATATTTTTTCTGCCTAAATTAATCTACAGATTCAGTGTATTTCCAGGCAGAAATACAGTGCACCCTGTAGAAATTGTTAAAATTATTTGGAAATTCAAAGCATGTAAAATAACCAAAACAATCAAAATAAATCTACAGAGCAAGAAGACTCCTACATTTTGATTTCACGTAACCAGAGTGGTGCTGGGGTTGAGGTGATGGAACACAAGGAGGAGGAAATAGACAGACCTGCCATTGAACAGGAGGTCAAGGACTCAGTGAGGGAAAGGGTATTTATGAAATAGCAAGCAATGAAGAGATTGGTAAGAATGAATTTAGAACATTTCCTCCTACTATGTATCAACTTAATTCAAATTTGATTATAGGCATATGAGTAAGAGTTAAAATGATAACTATTTTAAATGAAAAAAAACAGGACAACGTTTCAATGCTCTTAGATGCCACAATTATAAAGAAAATGAGATAATTTGGAAGTTATCCGAGTTAAAGCTGGTCTTTAAAAGTCAGCTAAGTAGATGAAAAAAAACATGCCATAAACAGAGAGAAAATATTTGCAGAACACATTATTTGATAAAGAACTTATATCCAGAATATATAATCTATAGATTTCTTACCACTCAGTAATAGTAAGACAAAAAAAATCCATAAACTGAGAAAAAGACTTGAACAAATGTTTCACTAAAGAAGAAACACAGGTGGCCAATAAGCACATGAAAATATTCTACATCATTAGCCGTTAAGAAAATGTGAACTAAAATCACACACATCTGCCAGGATGACTCAGGCTGAAGGATGCCAAACACTGGGCAGAATGTTGAGCTGGACTCACAGAGCGCTGGAGGGAAGTTGAGCGGCATGTCTACTTTGGGACAAATCTGCAGTTTCTTATAGCAAACATACACTTTCTTTTTTAAATTAGTTAACTTAATTTATTTTCAAGCAGAGAGAGAGAGAGAGAGAGAGAGAGAGAGAGAGAGAGAGTGAGTCTGGGCACACCAGGGCCTCCAACCACTACAAACAAACTCCAGATGCATGTGCCACCCTGTGCATTTGGGGAATTGAACCCAGGTTGTTAGACTTTGCAGGCAAACATCTTAACCATTACTTCAGCCCCAAACATACATTTTCTATATGAGTTGGTAGTTCTACTCATGGGATTTAACCATGAGAAAATAACACTATCTGCCTAGTGATTTTTTTTTTAATAGTTAAGAGACTTTATTCTAATAGCTATAATTACAGTGCTTGTCGAAATGAAAACTGAAAACAAGTATACAAAACAGTTGATTACTAACTGTGTATTGAAAGCAGTAAGAGGTTCCACGACACCAAATAAACCAGTTCTGAGGTTGTCCCAAGATAAATTTAACAGCTCCAGCTTCTTCAGTGTTTATCAAAATACAAAAGAAAAAAAGTAGAGGTCGTCTTTCTCGATGGCTGAGGGAGGAAGCTACTTCACACATGGAGATGGGGGTGCTCCGGGAAGTGGGTCTGCAGTAAACAGACCCTCCCAGCTTGTATGAGCTCCTGCTGGGGAGACCCAGGCCTCCCACCAGCATGTCCAAGCAAGCTGGGAATGCACACCAACCACGGATAAGGCAGTGGGCCCCCAGCCCTCCGCTAGGTGAACGTGTGAGCACGAGTACAAGCAAAACGCAGACAGGCAAGTCACTGGGGGCTCTCCTGTGACCATGCAGCGGATGGTGGTTTGTTGTCACCTGTTCCTACGGGAACAGCTGATCCGATGGACTAGCATTCAGGCCATTACTGCAAAACCTACACTAGGCATAGTTTCCCTTCTGTGTGTTCAAGTGTTCTTGTATGTTTTAACTATTTAAAAAATGCACTGAGTTTGGGTTAAAAACCAACCACCAAATGGATCCCGACACCAGTCTATAGGCCAGTGGCTCCCACAGGCCAGGTACCCAGACACCCAAATCCCTTCTCAGTACTGACAGTGAGTTGATTCTTTTTACAATAAAAAAGCGAAGTAACATTGCCTAGGAGTACCAGAAACTGCCTCAGTGGAAACAGAAACTATTTACATTAAATAAAAACCTGGCTGCAGGCTGCGTCTGCGCATGTACGCACGGTGCGATGCACACTCACCAACCCACGGAGACAGCTTCTGGCACTCAGGACCACAGAGTCGCCTGGTTGCCACATGAGAGGAAAGCGGAGGGCGGAGAGGAGGAAGTGAGGGGAAAGGAGGGGTCTGGTTCACTTCCGGTTCCGGAGCTGATTGGACAGCCAGTCCATCCCCGCTGGTGGCCTGAAGGTACCAGTTCCTGTGGCGTAGAGAGTGCAGCCCCAGCTTGTCTGTGATTTCGGCTGCGTTCCTGGCATTGGGGAGGTCCTGCTTGTTGGCAAACACCAGGAGAACAGCATCTCGGAGCTCATCCTCAGGCAGCATCCTCATGAGCTCTTCACGGGCCTCGTTAACATGCTCCCTGTCATTACTGTCCACTACGAAGATCAAGCCTTGAGTGTCCTGGAAGTAGTGGCGCCACAGTGGCCGGATCTTGTCTTGGCCACCCACGTCCCACACGGTGAAGCTGAAGTTCTTGTACTCAACGGTCTCCACATTGAACCCTCTAGTGGGAATGGTGGTCACGATTTCACCCAGCTTCAGTTTGTACAGAATTGTCGTCTTCCCTGCAGCATCCAGGCCCACCATGAGGATGCGCATTTCTTTTTTGCCAAAAAGGCCCTTGAAGAGGTTCGCAAAGATATTCCCCATGATTGTGGATGGGTGGAAGTGACGCTGGCCAGAGACCTCGGCGGCGGCTGCTGCTCCGAGCCAGGCGTTGGTTTCGCTCCCACCTGCCTAGTGATTTTTTAAAAATTATTTTATTTATTTATGAGAGAGAGAGAGAGAGAGAGAGAGAGCGCACACCAGGGCTTCCAGCCACTGCAAATGAACTCTAGACAAATGTGTCACCTTGTACATCTGGATTTACATGGGTACTGGGGAATCAAACTCAGGTCCTTACAAACGCCTTCACTGCTGAGCCATCTCTCCAGCCCCTGCTTAATGATTTGTACAAAAAAATTTTTGGAAGCTTGTTCAAAATAGGCTCCAACTAGAGACAGTAGCAAACGAATTAACCTGTATATCCATAATACAGGTTAGTTCTCAAGAATAAAGTATGTATTCACAACCCTGACCATTATAAAGCATTATGGTTAGTGAAAGAAGTCACCCACATCACACATTCCATCACACGAAATTCTAGAAAATTCTAGTGTCAGCAAGCTAAAGGCTGTTTTCCAGGGAGGAGGGGAAGGACGTACTTGCAAGGGAAGTATGAAGTCACTTCTCATCAGCCCTGGGACTGCGGTGGCCATTACACTCTATCAATTCCCCAGTTTTTCAAACTCAATGAAGTATACACTTCAACTTGATAAATTTCACTTCAAAAAACTAAAATTCATGTTTAACAGAGGGGAAAAAATGTCGACAAAGACAACCCCTCTGGTGTCTTCACATTACCCATAGCGAAGTTACATTAGCCATGGGAGTGGAAGCAAATAAAGGCTGTCCCAGGAATGTCAAAGGAACAGAGAGGAAATAAAGACTTTCTGGAATGCCCATAGAGAAGTGGCCACAGGAATAAATAAGTTGTGGCAATAGAGTAAATAAGGAACCATTGATGGAGAGGGGACATATTGAATAAAATGCTCCCATAACAGGATCTTCATAACAGGTCCCTCCCTGCCCACCTCTCTGCCCTCTCTACCCCATCAGCCTAGCGTCCCTCATACATTCTATTTTGCTCTCCCTCCTCACGTCCCCTGCACCTCTCCCCACTGTACACCCTTTGTGCTCTCGATCCACCATTGACTTTGGATCCACCAGTCCTCTCACCAGTGATGACAGCTCCTGAAAGCTTTCTCCTCACTGTCAGAGTGCTCTTAAGCAGTGAGCTACTTTAATCGAGATTGGAAACAGAGAAAGTGGAAAGACGGCATTGGTGGTGGAAGGTTAAGGGGGAAAACATGGAAGAGAAGAACATTTGCAATTTCAGAAGTATCCTTCTATATCATATTTATTATTTTTCATTCATTCCACGAAGCACAAAATATTCTGGAAACCACTTGTTTAATATCTGTTTTCTGGGATGACCTGTTAGCGCTTTAAAAGCTGCTGGAGCTCCTGAAATCAAGCATGGTGTTTGGCTAGTTGTTCTTACTGTGAGCTTCATCCCCACTGAGCCATGTGCAGGGTATCAATCACTGCCTGCCCTTGAACTTCCATTGTTTTCTCTGTTTGGAATGCCAGTCCTGTGAATGTCTTCATTTACCGTGCAATGCTACTCGAATGGGCACACTCTGACTGTCATTCCAATGAAGATTAAAGATCTATAGAAAACCTCCCTGACTTCTGAGATTTGTGCCAAGCCAGAACTTTCTAAGTCCTTCATATACAGCTGGCTTCTCATTAAGATTTGCTACAGCGTCCTTTGTCCCTTCCTACTTCATTTTGGCCCTGTCACACCTGCTGAATAAGTGGCACCCTTTAATCAACCTTTGTGAAATGGATGATTTATTTTCCTACCAATCACATGATACACACAGAATAGCACCGCCCCTACATAATTATTTGGCTTGTGAGGAGAATCAGCCAGCCCCAAATCCCTTAGATGGAAACTAGTTAGAGGGTGAGTCAACACCTAGCGAGGTAGATGCCAAACCTCAAATCCTGGGAGAGAGCTGTTCCGGGAACTTCCAACAGCTGCTAAAATGAGATATAAATAGGCAGTAAGCAACCCAGTTTTTGTCAAGAAGTTCTCCAAAGGGAAAATAATACATTCACATCTCCAATTCCTTTAAAATCAGAGGTTAGCTACATTAGCTTGGAAATTAAATGCAAAATCATGAAAAGATTATGTAAATTTTCATATGGCCTAAATCAGCCTTATGTGAAGCAAGTGCCTAAGTTAGCTCAGATGGTTTTCTTTTTTTCTCTTTTTTTTTTTATTGTCCATAATGAGTTACATTGTTTAGTGGGCCAACAATGAGTTGTTATCCCCAATTCCTCATTGCCCCCCCTTCCCATCCCCAAGATGGTTTTCTTTTAAAGAACCACAAATTCTGTCACCTACTTACTTCTAGGCATTAGAATTAAAAGGTGATTGTTGGAAACCTTCTAACCCTCACAAAAACCAAAGACTATTGTCAGCATGTAAGACAAATAGTACACAGTTGTTTATAGTTCATAGGTGTGTTAGCTCTGTGAACAAGGATTTAGTAAAAATGTAAAGACATGTGGACAAACACATAGATAATTCCATTTCTATAACATTTACCAACATGCTAGAGAGAGAGGAATCTGTAGCTCAGAATCAGGTCCAAGATCAATGTGTTCAGTCCTTAACAATGACACTGAGATGTTCAAACAGGTGACCTTACTGATGGAAATACAAACAATTTCAGTTGTTTCAAAAGAATGGGCATAGTTTAAAAGCAAAGCACAAGCAAAACCTTCATCAAAGTCTCTCTTAATTGATGCTACTGCTCTCACTCTTGGAGAATCTGGATTCTCTTTTATAGAAGACAGCAAAAACCAGGGAGAACCAAAATCAACATGACAAGAAAAGATGGCTGACTCCATATCATGAGATGAGCCACCTGTTTCACATGAGCCTTACACAGATGAAACCACTGAGGAATTGGTGAGTTAAGCTAAGTGCTTTTTTCACTGCGAGCCTGACAACCTGCACCGGGGAGATGGTGATACACACTGAGAACACTCAAAGCATATCAAAGCAGAAATCCAAAAGTTGCTGAGAGTCTAACATGAAAGTAGACTTATAACATACCTGCCAAGGCTCAGGGCACATTGTGGAAGAGTGGATGGAAAAATTGTCAGAGTCACAGGGTGGAAAGGAATAGCCAGAAGCATCGCCTCCCCACAAAGACCAACTGCTGCTCTCATAACTCATAACCACATGGTAAATGACCCCACTGAGGGGGCATCTCGGTGGAATGGGCATAGTGAGGAGGGGGATGGGACCAACACATAATTTGTTTATACAACATAGTTTCTAATTAATAAAATATAAAAACAAAGACTTAAAAAAAAAGAAAAAAAATCAATCAACCCACTCAAAAAATGGGGCAGGGAACTGAACAGACAGTTCTCAAAGGAAGAAATGCAAATGACCAATAAATATCTAAAAAGATGTTGAACATCAGGCTGGAGAGATGGCTCAGCGGTTAAGGCACTTGCCTCCGGTGCCTAAGGCCCCGGGTTCAATTCCCCAGTACCCACATAAGCCAGACCCACAAGGTGGTGTCCCTGGTGCTCTCTCTTTCTCCTCTCTCTCTCTCTTTCTCTCTCTGCTTGAAAATGAATAAATAAAATATTTTTAAAAAGATGTTGAACATCTAAGAGCCATCAGGGAGATGCAAATTAAAACGACATTGAAATTCCATCTCACTCTAGTGAAAATGGCTATCATCAGAAAATCAGATGCTCTCCCTGCTAGCCTGAGAACCTCCTCTCTGTAGATACTGATGAGACTCAAAACTCATCAAAGCAGGAAATCAGAGGCTTCTCAGAGCTCAGCACTAAAGGATACTTATAGTAGCGTGCCCTCTGAGGCTCAGGGAACATTATGGACAAAGAGACAAAAAGAACGGAAAAGCCACAAGGTGGGAAGGTATACTGGGAGGCATTGTCCCCTCCATCGAGACTGGCTGGTACATTCATGACCCCACAGTGGTCCTGAGGAGGGCCCTCTGTGGAATGGGGCAGGGGAGAGGGAAGAAGACCAATTTGCAAAATGTTCATATATAAAGTTCTCAATAAAAAGAAAAAAATAAAGGGCAATTTATAAAAAAAATATATAAAGTTCTCAATAAAAAGAAAAAAAATAAAGGGCAATTTATAAAAAACCTAGGAGTTTTATAATGTTAAAACTTATTTTCATGGCGATTATCTTCTTTGAGCTGAAAACCTTTTATGGCTGGGAAAATTAGTATTTCTCAATGTTCATCGAGAAAATGAGGCTCATGGGGTTCCCCAAGTGAGAAAAGGTGAAACTACAATATCAAAATTTCAGTGACACTTTTCACAGGACACAGACTCAAAATTCATATGAAGTGAAAACAACAACAAATAAAAATGCTTAAAATAGCAAAGGCGGTCTTGAGCTAAAAGAACAAAGCAAGAGGCATCATTGAACCTGACTTAAAACAGAAAACACCTGGGGGTAAAACTCAGTAAATAAACATTACATGTGCAGGCTCTGGGTCCAGTCCCCAGCACCAAAAAAAGTATATATATATATATATATATATATATATATATATATATATAGAGAGAGAGAGAGAGAGAGAGAGAGAGAGAGAGAGAGAGAGGGAGAGAGAGAGAGAGAGAGAGATCAATAGATAAAAATGGATGGATAGATTGATAGAAATTGATAGAGATATATGTATATACATATACATACATACTATAGCATTGTAAACAGTATAGACATAAAGACAGATATATGGACCAATAGGGTTGAATACAAATCCTAGACATAAATCCTCATATCTATAACTACTTGATTTTTCCATAAAGATGCTAAGAATACCTGGGGAAAGAGAAGTCTTTTCAGAAAATAGTAATGAAAATGGATTTTCACATGCAGAAGAATGTCTCACCATATGAAAAAAATCAACTAAAAATGGCTGAAAGATAATAAAAAAGACCCCCCAAACAAAACAATCAGAAGAAAACATAGGAGAAATGCTTCAGAACTTTAGAATGTGTTTTTTTTAAACCACCAAAAGTGCAGGAGACAAAAGCAAAAATAAACAGGATGACATTAAACTAAAAACCTTCTGCATATCAATCAATCAATCAACAGTGTGAACAGACAGTCTACGACATGGGAGAAAATGTCTGCCAACTGTGTTTAGTATCGAGGATCCGTGGACAACAAAGACCAACTCAATGTCTTCCCATAGACGTTCAGTGCTCAGCGGACTTACATAGACATTTGTCAAAAGAAGACATACAAGTAGCCAGAGGACAATGGAAAAATGCTCACGTTGCTAATCTCAGGCAAATCCACTTCATAACCACAATGAGGATCTTCTCCCTGACCCCGGTTTAAACATTATTATCAAAGACACTGAAGAACATGAGAGCTGAGAAAGATGTGAAGAAAAAGAAACCCTTACACACTATCATCAGGAATAAGTTAGTACGGTTATTATGGAAGCGATATGGAGGTTTCTAAAACAAATTATAGCTAGACCTATGGCTGATCACACTATCGGATCAAAGGAATTAAAATGATTCTGTCAACGAGATATCTAGTGTCTCTTTTTTTTTTTTTGCAGCACTATTAATATTGGCCAAGAAATGAGAACAACCAAAGTGTCCATGAACTGACAACCAGATGAGAAAAATGTAGCACATGTACACAGTGAAGTACAAGTCAGCCATCAAAAGAAAAAAATCCCGTTATTTGCAATAATGTAAGTGGCAATGTGGAGATAATTATGGTAAGTACAATAATCCAGACACAGAAAATATCACATGTTCTCACTTACATATGGAAGCTAGGCTAAACCACAGAAATTGAGAATACAAGGGGAGTTACCAGGACAGGGGACAGAGGCAGGTAGCATGGTCGGTCCACAGGTACTGAATTACAGTTATTTAGTTCTGGTGTTCTATTGTATGGTAACAAGAATGCAGACGATAATGATGTACTGTCTCTTTCAAAATAGCTAGTAGAAAAATTTCTGAGTCTTTTCACCATAATGAAATAAAAACTGTTTGAGGGATAGATGCATCTAGTCTGATTTGAATTATACACAGTGTAGGTATGAATCAAAGCAGCATGTGGTACCCCATGAATACTTAGGTTAAAGTCAATAAAAATATACTGGAGCTGGAGGGTTCACTAAGTGGATGAAGAATTGGTTGCTCAAGACTGAGTATCAAAGTTTGACCTTCACAATGCTCCATGTATATATAAATAGAGATAGAGGGCTACAAGTGATGCTGGCCTATACTCACACATGTACACGCACACGTGTGTTCATCTTCTATTTCAGGCCTCTGGTTGCTATGTGATGAGCCAGGCTGCCATGCCTTCCTCAGCACAACGGGATGTCTCCTGTTAGAATGCAAGCCACAACAAACTCCTTTTTATTTTTTTAAAAATATCTTTATTGTGAATAAGTATATACACTGTATGAGCAAATCTTGTGAATGCGTCCCTATTTCCATCCTCTCTATCCCCTACCAACTGGGGTCCTTCCTTGGTGCACATACTGGATCTGTCCATAGGTTAGGGGTTAGGGTTAGGGTTAGGGTTAGGGTTAGGGTTAGCCTTAAAATTGCTTTTGTCATTGTAACCTCAGCTTCCCACAGAAGAGCTGACACCCATTTCTCACCAGGCATTGATAGCTCCCATCTGCAATGTTTCCCTTGCTATCTCCAGAGGGAATGTTCCAGACGCTCATCTCTCCTATCTGTCGTGGAAGAATCCTGGCCCATTTCCTCCTGGAAACAAATCTGAAATTTCAATTTCCAGAGCGACAATAACTGCGAGACAGGAGCATTAATTACATAGGCTTTGGTGTTCTTTCTCCTCATGTACCATCATCTTTCAGAAATGAAACAAACAGCAAAAATTGACCTGAATACCATCCGGTCATTCCTACGAGGAAGAAGAAAATGAATTAACCATACAATTTAGTAGTGAATCATTAATTCATTTGGTGAATTAACAAGACAAAGTATACAGAATGTCTGACAAGCATTTTACCATTGTCTTCCAGGGAGTACATAAATATGAACATATTTCTATAGCACTGATGGAAAAAAAGGCTTCTACGAATTTTGAAGATTATTATAATAACACTTTTTCATTGAATGCTTTTGGTTTTATATTTTGAAATGTTAGCTCTTTTTTCCTGGAGTAAAGGAGATGTTAGTAAGAGATTAAGTGTCAGAAACCATTCTACATGCCTTCAAGGCCTGGGACCACACTGGATGAGGGAGACTCTAAGTTCAAGTAGACCCAGGAGGACATGCGGAGGAATGCTGACCAGTACTCACCCTTTGCACTACCCTCTGACACTCAGCAGTTTCACCTCCTACAGTTTATTTCCTTTGCTTTCCCTCAGTGAAGGCCTGTTGTGAATGCCTCATCCCCCTGGCTCTGGACTTGGGTTTCTCTTTCCCGTGTTCACCAAGGCCCTCTTTGATTCCTTCTCTCTCCTGACTCTCCTTTCAGGCAAATCCATGCTTGGGGCTTGAATGCATAGCTTTCCTTCTCACTGTCTCCTCTGCAGCCACCCCAAGAAGATCCTGCAACTGTACTAACCAATAGTCTCCCCTACTTAGCTCGATATATAAATAATATAATGATATGTAAAAGTCCTAGTTTTATATATATATATATATATATAATATTTGCATGTGTGTCTGTGCATGGGCACTAAAAGGTCTGAGGACAGCATCGAGTCTTTGCACCTTCTTTGAGACAAGTTCTCTCTTACTGTTTTTGCTGCTAGGAAGCCAGTCTAGCTGGCTCTGTGAGCCTTGGGATTCTCCTGGCTCCATCTCCTGCTGAAGGCACGTTGGGATTACAGATGCTTGCATCGCTTTGTGTCCAACTTTATATGGGTGCTGGGGATTTGAACTCTGGTCAGCAGGTTTGAGAAGGAAGCATGTAACTACTGAGCCATTTTTCCAGCCCGTGAATCCTGGTTTTAAAAATGCATTTTCTAACAACAACCAGGTTCACACTGGCAGAGCCTCTATGATGTGACTTAAAATACATAAAGATAAGAGAATGAAACTGTTTTCTTTGGCAAGTTCCTCTTATCTATGTGATTATTTTTAAGAATACACAAAACTCAAAATATGATATTTTTGTGTGGCAACTTAATGTAAATGAAAGAATGTGATAATAGAGCAAAAAAGCATTAAGAAGTAACCAAAAATAATGATGAAATGATGTCTTAATATTTTAGCTTTATTCATAGCTTAACCATCTCATCTATTAAATGTAAAGAACTTTGACTAATAATTATAAACTTCTTTAGAATACTTAAGATGACTTTTTCTTAAACATTTGGTTAGTTTTGCTATTAATAAGTGTCGATGCTTTCCAACATTACTATTATATATTGGAGAAAACATTTTCACTTATACACCTGCACGGTACCTAGTATGGTATATAATGAATGCATGGTGTATAATGCATTCTACTGCTTGTGCTGTAAACATTTTCACCTATCATAGGAGACATGCCAGTGCACCCTCGACTGGTTAAGGCATTGTAACATAATTATTGAGCCATATTTTAATTCCCTGAAGTGGATAGTTGGTTTAGAATGCATTTTGTGTCATGCTTTGTTTCTTTACTACCTATTCCATAAATAATATATTATAATGGTATGAATAATTCTTTATTCATGCTACTTCTCCTACCAACTAATTTTAGAATGTAAATAATAGTAAATAATTACATATAGTTTTCTCTTAAAAACAACAGAAGCCCAACATAAATAATACCTGGAAAATTATGCCATGTATCATCCAGTATAAATTTTCAAAACTTTTACTGTTCATTCATTTATTCCATAAACATTTGCTGAAAGCTTCTATGTGCCAGGCACTACTATGCAAGGTGTGAAGTGAATGGGAAAATAAGATAAAATTATTATTTCAAAGATCTCATGGCTTGAGTGGAAATTCATATAATTATGCAAATAATCATAATAGCCTATGACATATGTTAAAATAGTTACTTACAAATGGGGGTGTTAAAAACTTCTTTCTGTCTAAGAATTATGAACGCAAATCTAATTTAAGATGGATGTGAAGAACAGTAGGGCTGCTGCCCAGGCAGGAGACGTGGAAAGCACGTTGCAGGAAGAAGCACCTGGAGGGAGCTTTTCTCCCAACAAGGAGAATGGTGCCTGTGGGAAGCATCAAGAAGGCCAGGCAGTGTGGCTGAACGCAGGAGTTGAACCAGAACCGGAACACATGAAATACAGAGAAAAGGGTGGGGGGTGGCTGAATGTGGGGAATATGTCAGAGTGAGAACATGGGTGAAATGGCTGGAGGTGGGGCAGCTAATTCGTTTGGGATCAAACTTGGTCTTAGAAAGAAGAAATTGGATTGCCATGATCTACAAGTTTTCTGCTAAAGGGAAGACAAGCAGGGAGAAGGTAAGTTGGGTAGAGCATCGTCTCTGGAAGGGAGGCACTTTTCCAGATGTTCCAAATGTGTGATAGGAGCAGAAGATTCAAGAGGAAGGGAGGGAGGGAGAGAAGGAGTGAGAAAGAATGATACACTTTGACGCGGTTGTCCAATCTGTCTCATATTCTTCCTTTGCAGACAAGGAAAAGCCCAGGTCTGGCCCCCTTGTTGTTAGGTCAAGGCATGGGAATAAATTATGATAAAAAGTTTAATGTGTTACTTCTAGCCTGAAGCAGTGAAGGGCCCCCATGACGTTTCCTAGTCTCTTCCCCTGTCAGAGGGACTGAGGGCATCTCTTACTGATATGGAGAAACAAGATCACAGCTGACTGAATTCATGAGTCACAACAAAGGATAGTTGCTGTGGGTAATCTTGGTTGTCAAATTGACTGGATTTAGAATCACCTAGGAGACTTACCTCTGGGCATGTCTGTGAAGGCAATGCCAATTTAACTAAAGAGGAAGGATCCACCCTGAATGTGGGCAGTAGTCTTTTTGTGGGCTGGGGTACAGGACTGAATAAAAAAGGGAAAGCATCCTGAACGGAAACATTCATCCCTCTCTACTTCCAGAATGCTGCTGCGATGTGACCAGCTACTACACACTCCTGCCACCATGGCTTTCATGGACCTTCAACTGTGAGTCAAAATAAGTTGTTCCTTCCTTAAGTTGCTTTGTCATGCATTTTGTTAGAACAGTGAGAAAATGAATATAGTTGTCCTGAAGAACTAGTTGTATCTATAATGCGTGTGATGAAGGTAGGGTGATGAAAGGAGGGGGATTATATTTAAAATCACCTTGTATTAAGCCCATTGAACATTGGATTTAGTGTATGTCTATATCCTAGGGCGGCACAGCACAGCTGATCTTGACCAAACACAGACTTAAAAGTCAGTGCTTTGTGGACATACAAGTCCAAGGAGACAGAAGATGGAAGTTAAAGGCTTATAGAAATGTGTCCACTTCTTTCTCTGAACCATGTAGAAAAGGTTAGAGAGGGATAAAATTATAAGAAAATTTGGAAGTAGAAAAGAAGGAAGTTGAAAAGCATTTAATCATGATGGTTACTATGATGCCAGGAAGTAAGTGTACTGATGAGAAGGTATGGTAGTTTGAATGGATGTCCACCAATAGATTCAGAGGTTTTGTTAAAGCTATAACTCAAAGGAGGTGTCACCTTGGGCAGATCCCAAGGTGCAGCCTTAGGGTGTTACTGGGGGTGGATCTGGAATTTCAATCTAAGTTAGGCAAAGAACAGTCTGAGCTCTGCCTGAAGTTCCCTGAGTGTGCTTGCTTGCTTTTGGATGTGCTGCTGGTGGTGGGTTTTTTCCCCCTTCTCTGCTTGGATCTGTAAGTTTCAAATAAATCCCTTCTTCCTCCCATAAACTGTGTCTGTTTGGACGTTCATCCCAGCAACTGAAGCTGACTAGGACCGGACGTAAAAAGAAGATTGAAGAAAGTAGAATTATAAAGTAGTTGTTGGGGAAGACGTTTAATAAAATGAAAGGAGCCATTTAGATGGAAGAAAAGACAAAGCATTATAACTGTCCAGTTGACTCTCCAGCTCATGTTTTCACAGCCTATGTGGTTTTATTGTTTTCTAGAGCAGTGGCTGCTACTGTGAAAGGAACAGGAAAAAAATTGTGTACTGACTCGGGCTTGGAAAGGGTTACTGTATGGAGATCTCTAGATTTTAAAGTAAGTTTGGAAAAGCATCCAGAAGGCTGGTAGAGTGGAATATTCTGTGAGAAAGGAGATGTCTTCATGGAATTAAAGGACAAGTTCACCAGGACTGTGGGTGCTTATGTGAGTTAACAGGAGAGGATTCTTCTACGGATCATAATGTCATGGGGCTATTTCAGAAGAGGTTATTTGTGTTTCTGCCCCTCAATCACTGTGCTACACTGGGTAACTTAGTCACATTTCCTGCCCTGTGCCTGAGGCTCCTCATAGGAAAGTTTAACCTACATCAAAGGGTTCTGTGATGGATGGCTAAATGAGTTAAAACCCATAACGTTCTTAGAATAGTGCCCAGCATTAAGTTCTGAAGAGGAAGTCATTGTGATTGGATGTACACAGCCATGGCTGTTGAGGCGCCGAGGAGGTGGAAGGATGCCAAGGCATTGCAAGGGAAGGGCTTGGCCAATGCCCAGTGCCGGCACTGCATATTGCCAAGATGCTAGGCACCGAGTCCCAGGGGGCATGAAGAAATGAACAGCCCCTCCTTTCAAGAGTTTCAGAGAATGTATTACCAGGAAAAAGCCACATGTCTGTCAGTGGAGGAGGAGAAGGAGGAAGATGCATTTAAGCAAAACCTGTGGGCATTTGTATATCAAGAGGACAAGATACTGGCCAATACGTGTTTGTGCAAAATCAGAAGCATTCAGGGTAGGTGGGGGTAGAGGAGAGTAACAGGTTTCTTAAAAGGGAATGGAAGCTTATGCACTTGGTGCCAGCATTGGTGAGTAGGAGGGAGGGAATTAATTTGCTTTTAATTTTTGTTTACCTCAATTCAAAATATCCATTTCTGTTTCTACAGTGAGTTTCTAGACTATGTATTTTCTACGTTGCAACTACAATCTGACTGTGGGATTTTTTTTTTACTGTGTAAACAATGTAAGTGCATCTACCATACCTAAGATTATTGAAAAATAAAATGATTCCAATGTTATTTAAATGAAGTCAAGCCATGCAAAATGATGTTGAGCTCACTAATACATTTTACAAAGCTGTCCTAATGTTAGTACTAAAGTTAAATAATAGTAGAAAAGGAAGGTAATAGACCAATTTCATTTATAAAAGTAGAACAAAATATTCTTAATAAAAAATTAGAAAACATAACTGAGAAGCCCATGAGTAATGACCTGGGATAGTTTATCACCAAGATACAAATCTGATTTCATGACAGGAGCTCTTTCAATGACATAATTTTATTACTTAAAGACATTGTAATGGATGTTGAAAAGGCATTTAGTTAAAGTCAGCATACATTTCTACCAAATTCTAATAAATAATAGGAATAGAAGGTAGCCACCTAAGTGTGATAAATCTGCTCACATAAAACCAAGAGCAGGCATGATTGCAGGCTCCATTTAAAAACTATCCTGGGGGCAGGGCGTGGGGGATTGTATGTGTAATATTCACTTGAAAGAAATCATGTGACAATGAAGAAAAGACATTTTCAACAAATGGTGTTGAAGAAATTGGATAACCATTTGTATAAAAATGAATCTGGAACCACTTCTCTCACCCTGCACAAAAACCAACTCCAAATGAATTAAGGACCGTCATATAAGACCTGAAACTCTAAAACGACTGGAAGAAAAACTAGGGAGAACACTTCAAGATTTCAGCATGGGGAAAGACTTTCTGAGAAAGACCCCAGTATCTCAGCCAAGGGAATCTCATGAAACTAAAAAGCTTTGGTAGCTACATAAACAGAGCCAACAGACAGCCCACAGAATGGGAGAGAAATCTTTGACAGGTAGGCTTCTGCCAGAGGCCTAATATTTAGAATGTACAAAGAACTCAAAAAACTGAGCATTAAAAAAATCAAACAATCCACTCAAAAAATGGGCCAGAGAACTGAACAGAGAATTCTCACAGGAAGAAATACAAATGTCCAATACTCATTCAAAGAAATGTTCAACATCCTTAGCCATCAGGGAAATGCAAATTAAAATGACTGATATTCAACCTTACTCCAGTTGGGATGGCAATCATGGAAAAATCCAATGACAGCAAATGTTGGCACAGATGTTAGGAAAGAATCCTTATTCACTGTTGCTGGGAGTGCAAACTTGTACATCCATTGTGGAAATCAGTATGGGAATTCCTGAAAAAGATGAAAATAGATTTACCATCTGACCCAGCTATGCCGCTCCTGGGCATTTACCCTAAAGACTCTGCTCTTTAGAGATACTTACTCAGCCATGTTTATCACCACTATATTCACAATAGCTAGGAATTAGAATCAACCCAGATGACACAGATGGATAATGAAGATGGGGTGCATATACACAATGAAATTCTACTCAGAATTAAGGAAAAATGAAATAATGAGATTTGCTGGAAAGTTTGATTTGGAAAATATCAGTCTAAGTGAGGTCACACAGTCTAAGAAAGTCAAATGCTGTGTGTTTTCTCTCAAATGTGGCTCCGAAAATGAACCAGCTGCAGAGGAAGGCCAAAGGAAGTAAGCATTAGGACCATGGGCCTATAACTAGAATGAGACCAGGAATAAATGAAAACAGGGAAGGAGGAAGGCAAACTAACAGAGGAAAATATATTGGGGGTAAGAGGGTGGGGAGGTGGGGGAAGACAAAAGGGGGAGGGGAACTAAACAATACTAAAGTAGTTAGTACATTAGGAGTCACCTTCCAGAATATTCCAAGATACAACCTCCAATTACGGGGGTGGAAGGGTGTGGATGGACCCAGTAGAAAGTGGAGAAGCTTAATTCTAAAACCATAGGTTCTGGCTTGTGAATCTTAGGACCAGAACTGGGTTATCTTCTACAGTGAGCAATAGGTCAGGGAGATCTGTGAGGTCCCCAAAACAATATAGACCATTGCTAAGCACTTGGTTACCCAACAGAGCTACAAGGTAAGACCCTATTGCTGACAACCACACAGGCTGACATCCCAGGACCCAAGAGACCACATGGGAACCAAGAGGAAAGCCAGTCCTCTCCTTACAAAGCCTCTTGGCACTGGAAAGTGCTATGTGAACTACTATGTGATAACAGTCATCAGCAGCAGGAATCAACAGGAGACCCTGCAAATGATGCAACCCACTGGTTGAACAAGAAGCACATACTTGTGCAATAGTGGCACACAGACCTTGTAGGTAACCAACTGTCCTCTGATTGGACATGAGGCCCTCTCAGTGGTAGAGAACTCATCACTGGGGCTGGGAACAAAGTCAGCACCCCACAGGCAGGAGACTCACAACTCCCAGAGAAAAGCCCCCATTGTTCTTGGACAAGTTGAGTGCAGATCTTCATCAAAATGCCTCTCAAAATTATATGCATATCCCTCTTAATCAAAGCTGCTCACCCTTGGTTGCAGAATCTGTTTCATTATGCAGATGGCAGAGAATACTGAGGAAATCCAAGATCCACCAATTTAACAAGAAAAGATAGCCAGCTGTTACTAGGGTCCAGCAGAAACCACATAGGAAGCAGTGCTGAGTATTGTTCCCAATACTGAAGAAGATCACAGAAAATGGGAATTTAATATAGTTTGAAGTGGTATTTCATATCAAAGGGAGGGGATGGTTAATTTAGGAAATTAGCACATCATATTTATATAATATTAAGAAGAAAAATTAACTCTGAATTTGAACAACGTTAGTTGGTCCATTAGTTCATATCATATATATAACCATGGTGTTTGTGTTAAAAGTTAAAAAGGTAGTAAAACTTCAAAAACATAAAGCTTAGATGATTGCATATGTAAATGACATATTGGGATATGTTTTCTACATTTTCAATTACCTTTATCTAACTGGTCCATAAGACATAAAAATTGTACATATTTATGAGGTTCCATGTGATATTTCAATTCATTTACACACTGGATAATGTCACAGTAAACATATCAATCACTCAAACATTTATCATTTCTTTGGCAACTGAGAGATGATTTTATTGTTTGTTTGTTTATTCGAGGAAGGATATCTCTCAAGCCCAGGCTGACCTGGAATTCACTATGTAGTTTCAGGCAGGCCTTGAACTCACGGCAATCCTCCTACCTCTGCCTCCCATGTGGGAGGATTGATAGAGTGCTTACCGTACAGGCATGAGGCCCTGAATTTTGATCCCCAGAACACACATAAAAAGCTGAGAATGATCACGTACCCTTATAGTCCAAGCAAGATATATGGGAGGGATCAAGATGGGAGGATCCCTGGGGCTCACTGGTCAGCCGATCCAAACCAGTGAGCTCCAGGTTCATTGAGGGACCCTGTCTGCAGGAGACAAGGTAGAGGAGAGACGGACGAAGACACTCGATGGCCCCCTCACATGTGTACACAGGCACATGCTTCTGCACACACGTGCGCGCGTGCACGCGCGCGCGCGCACACACACACACACACACACACACACACACACACACACACACACACACACACACTTGATCCTAAAAATAAGTTAAGCAGATTTTGTCTTTGTCTTTGGAAAGAATTCCTGCTAGTTGGGATGCATTTAGCAGCAAGCACCACACAGTCAGCCGCCCACAGACATAACCACTAAGAGGGTTTATACTGTCATGATTGCAAATCATGGAAGTTGAATGACCAGGAGAAAGGGGGCTCATTTCTTCTCGTTGGCCCTAGGGAAGCAAATCGATTGGTTTAAACTGAGGTGTGTGCATAATAGGATCATCACAAAATTTCATTTTATTTCTATTTTTATTTCGAATCATATGACCTCCTCCGTCTCCCCAGTGCTGAGATATGAGTGCACCTCTGAACCCAGTTTGGTTTGTATGGTGCCGGGAATGGAACCCAGAGCTTCACGCATGTCAGACAAGCACTCTGTCCACTGAGCTACATCCCAAGTGTTTCAAATTGAATTTTTAGAAATACACGTGTTATTACCCTCATTGGAAGAAGGATAAAGGTATTTTTACTGTAGGAACAAACTTGCTGCATAATAATATAAGCTGAGGAGAAGATGGATTTAGATACTTATTGTTTCCTGCTTATCTCTGTCCTGGCAGGAAGTCTTTTTAAATGCAATTTTCTTTATGAAATGGCCCCCAAAATATAGAATGTGAAAGAAAAATTTCCTCCAACAATTTGCAATGACTTGAATTATATTTTTGCATATTTTAATTACAAATAGCTACAAAGTAAGTCATTGTGATAAAAATTCATCATCACATTATTAAACAGATAAGCGAATATAAGTGACATAAAGAACTGTATTTATTTCAGCACTTCTTTAAGCATATGGTTCTTGAGAAGTTCAATTAACGTTTGCGCCTCCTCAAATGTGTCGGCTTCCTTGGAGCAATGACATGGTTGACTGACAAGCTAGAATTACATTTCAGCCTCAACCACTGCTCTGGCAGTGTCCTTCAAACAATGCTGTCACTCTCAGCTGAGGGATCCCTTTGATCTGAGTGGCTGAACAAATCCTGTGGAAGTCAAGCGTCCTGGCCACAGGACAGGGATAGGATGTCCCAGCTGGCTTTGACAGCGAGGCCTCTCATCTTACAGGTGCATGGGGCTCAGGTTCTCCCAGCCCAGGAAGCTGCTGGGTGCCAGCACACTCCTGGGCTGTTTTTAGCCCTGGGCCTGTCTGAGCAGCTTAGCAGGTGCTAAGGAGGAAGCAGAAGAGAGCCAGGGCTTGAGGGCAAGCTGGGAGGCTGTGCTTCTTTCTCCTGTGGCTTGCACTGGCAGCCAGCAAGGTCTGAGAAGTAAGAATCAGTGCTGTGGTGAGGGGCGGCTGGGAGAGGGGACATGGCTTCTGATGGGGTGCTGAGGGGCACATTTCTATGGCACCGCTGCATCAGGGAAAATGGAGGGCAGAGAGGCTGTTTTTGAAGTCAGTCAAGAGGAGTTGTGACAAAGGGGCCACAGATGATTGGAACTGAACACATGACTTCCCAGGCATGGGAATTCAGACCAATTGCTTAACTCTCTTGGAGCCTCCGTTTTCTTATTTATAAAGTGAGGGTATTCAATACTTATCTTCAGAGTCCAGGGAGTGTAAGGGGCCTTGAGCACAGGAAACACTGGTCAGGAGTGCCGCCCTGGCTTTGTCTTAATGTCTGTGTTCTGAATCAATAAATTGCCTTGCTAAGCTCATGAAAAGGCAATAATAAATAAAGAAGTAACATGGCAATGGGGGTGTTGTAGCTCTTTCTCCTAATGCACACACACACACACACACACACACACACACACAGAGAGAGAGAGAGAGAGAGAGAGAGAGAGAGAGAGAGAGAGAGAGAGAGAGAGAATTTCCAATGTCTTCCTGGTAACGTAATTCACACATAACAAGCTGATGCTCAGGAGAGTGATTATACCCCATTACTCGAACACTGCCCATGTCTGCTTAGCCGCTGCTCAGCAAAGAGGGGAAGCTTCCTGAACTATCATGAATATAGGTTAAGTGTTGCATGAGTTTGAGGGAAACTAAATCAATTTATCTCCTTTAGCCAATGTCCTAACTAAATGGAGTAGATCCCAGGGGCAAAATGAAATAAAAGATAGGTAAATCAATCACTATGAACACAAGGAACAAGAAAATACAATGCAGTATATAGGCCTCAGGTTGATATTTGGCGATGATTATTAAACATTAAAACAAGGAAATATAATTACTATTCAACATATAATTGTGTGTTGGAAGTAAAAGCAAAATAACTCACAGGAGATATAGTCTTGCACTAGCCAGAGCCATAGACTATGTGACTTGGAAAATCCTTCAACTCTCAATAAAAAGAACCCATGCATTCCTTTCCACCATCTTCATCAACTGTATCCTAATTCAAAATTAACAGGAATAAGCTGTATTTTTTTTTTCTATATGACTTCCTGGAAGTCAGGCAGAGATTTGTGTGCTCAAAACTTTTTGGGATTATTCCTGGAATCAACGCTTATGTGGGAAGGGAAGGAGCAGACTGAGACCAAGAAGACAAGACTTCAGCCAGTACCTGGGGTGGGATTAGAGCAAGGGACCAGTCCACTCTGGATGCCAAGGCCTACTTGCTTAATCTGGGTCATGAACTGAAGGTGGAAATCCCCCAAATTTGACAATGATACAAGGTTTCTGAATGCATAATAACCAACTTTTAACTCCAAATCCAGTGCATACTGAATCTGATGTTTTCTGGCAGTGCTCGCCTGTGTGGCATCACACTACGTCTCCGTAGCCTTGGCTCTGGACGTGCAACAGCGCACTTTGTACTGTGTGCTCTTCATGACCTGAGGCCACACAACCCCCCAAACGCTGCCTGAAACACCTCAGCTCAGACTCAAGACCAGTGTATGCTCTGAATTGCTTCATTTCTACTGTAAATAGAAAGGTTTTTTCCTCTTCTAGAAACAAAATCACTTAATTATGGAAACACACACCATTATATTTTCTCATCATTTCTTAGCATGTCTGTATCAAGTTATTATGTCTTTGGATTGTATTGTGCTAGAATGTTTGATTTTTAATTTGAAACTTTATACATGCATTTACATATAGATTATAAATGTTATGACATAATATTTGCATTATTATTGTGTGTGCATGTTCATGTGTGTGAGTACAGGTGTGCTGGTGTAGGGCACATGTATGAGGTCAGGGGACGACTTTCAGGCTGCTCCTTCCCTGTCCACCCCATTTGAGGCAGGGCATCTCTGGATTCTCACTCTGCAGTTCTTTGCTGGGCTCATGACAAGCTTCCAGGAGATTCCCCTGTCTCTGCATCCTGTCTCTCCATCAGCATCTGGGTCATAGGATTCCAGAAGCCCACCACAGCCTTCTGGCTTTTGACATGGAGTCTGAGGATTGAACTCTGGGATTCCAGCTTGTGTGGTGAGTGATTTATCTACTGAGCCATCTTGCCAGCCCAGAATGGTTTGATTTTAAAAATTACTATTTGAGTTGATGCTAACTTGAGTCTCAGAAAAAAAATTCATTAAATGAATTTTGACTTTGGATTAAGACAGAATTCCTGGAATGGCTCTGAATAGACTTCTGCCATTTTGTTCAACATATTTATGCAAAGCAGCATTTTCAGCATTTGCATATCGATCAACTCTGAGAAATAGGAAAGATACTCTACAGACTGCAGCTTCAAACACTCAGACAAAATTTAATTCTTTATGTAAAAATAAACAAGCAAACCCATCTTATTAGCATGCAAATTGGCTTTTATCTTTGATAAGAGGCAAAATTGTTTCCTTAGCAAATAATTATTTTAAATTTGTGATTTGCTATCAGGAGATGTTTGATCTTTATACCTATTCTGTATATCTGTATACCCAGGATCACCTAAATGTTTCTCGGGTGAAAAGGGTCATGAGTGGAAAAAGTTTAATAAGTTCTGGCCCAAGAGAAGCATTTTGGGATTAGGAAAGGCAGCTCTCTGCACTAAGGAAAATGCCTAGGCCCTGTAGTGGGGGAGGGTTGCTTGGTCTCAACAGGAACGTAACCAGCACAATACAGCACCCTCCACTGAAGTCCTGGAGAAGAGGCACTACCTGGCTGTCCATGTGAGGTGACAGCTGAGCTAGCATTTCATTGTGTATAGCCCCCCCCATTCCCATGCCCTCTGCTTTCCTGTCATGGCCTTGGCAGGGACATTGAGACTGTGCAATGCAGAGAAAAATAGGATCAATTCCTTATTTTGGAACTTCTTTAGGTTTCAAAAAAGCTAGGCCTCAACAGTGACCAAAATATTTGGAAAAAGCAGGAGATCAAAAATTTTTTTGCTGGGGAGGTAGCTCACCATCAGGGCCTGGGTTAGAGCCCCAGCACTGTGCAAAGGGGAAGGAAGCACAGAAATGAACCAGGGATGTAGTACAGTGGTATAGAGTCCTTAGCACAGCCTGACTGTCTTCAACTTGTCATCAGCACTTCTAAGCCATCTACAGAAAAGATTGAAAGGTTGTTGCAGCCAGCTTTCTAGTTGCTGCGCAGAAAGAACCCAAACAAAAGTGGCTTGTAGAGGAATGGGTTTATTTGGCTTACGGACTCGAGGGGAGACTCCATTCTGGCAGGGGAAACGATGGCATGAGCAGAGGGCTGGACATCACCTCTGCCACAGCACTGCAAACAGCGGCAGGAAGGTGTGCCAAACACTGGCAAGGGGAAGCTGGCTTATAACCCCATAAGCTTGCCCCCAACAACACAGCTTCATCGAGGTTCGAAAACCCAAACTGCCATCAGCTGAGGATCTATCTATCAGAACACATTCAATTGTTTGTGGGGGACACCTGTATCAAACCATGACAGTCCGCCCCTGACCCCCACAAACTAATAATCATACAAGATATAAACACAATATGTTCAGCTCAACTCAAGTCCCCGCAGCTTTCAACTGAGCCATAATACCAAAAATAAACCCATAATGGCACAGAACATTCACAATGCAAAACATGAGGCACAGCAAAAACAGATTGACCAATACAAGATTTAAAAAAAACAGGGCACCATCAATCTCTAACTCCAAGCTCAATGATTCTTAACCAATAACACAAGTCTCTTGGAGATTCAATTCCGCCCCTCCAGCTCGGCTACTCACAGTCCGGGAAAACGTCATCCGGTGCTGGCAGCTCGCCTTGGCACCCATCCATAGTCCTGGAATTCTTTGGGTCTCCATTGCAACCCACAGTTCATCC